>PVJH01013103.1:0-61907 GCA_004026705.1 Nesogale talazaci | reverse complement strand
CCCCCCCCCCCCCCTTTGAGGTTTCAGTGGCGTGGGAAAGTCCGCTTGAGAGATCGGCATTGAATAGGGTGTCCTGATGCTCTAATGGCCCTCCCTAGGCCTCACGTAGAGCCAAGATTGCCAAATCCCGTCATGCTTTGGTTCTGCAGGGTCACTTGCTGGGATGCATGTCCTGGCCCCTGCTTCAAGAGCCTTGAGTTCTGCAAAGATGACAGCTCGGAGGTCTTTGGAGGCTAGGCTCGGTGGGCTTCGAGATTTAAAGCCCATCCAGAGAGATGGAAGAAAGCCACCAGGCATCCTTGAGGCAAGGACTGTGAAGAAAGAAATCCTGTATCCACAAGCCCTCCTTTGCTCTGATATTTTCAAGATTTGGGTTGCCTTCTATGTGAGAGTGACATTCTATTTGTTATCTCAGAGTGCACCAGGCTAGAAGTGACAGGTCAGGGAACGCTTGCTATAGCAGGAGTAAGGGAGTTATGGAGCTGGAAGGGACCTTAGAGAGCATGTCTGGGCCAGCCTCCTCATTTTATAGGTTAAGGAACTGAGACCCATAAAAGTTCACTGTGTTCACTTCCCGTTTTAACAGCTTCCACTCTGTCTGCATCGGGGCCTCCAGAAGCTAAGGAGCTTGAGGGGCTTCCTCTTCCCCATTCCGGAGGGAATATATTTCTCCCCTGACCTTGGTCCCAGAGACCAGGGCACAGATTCTGCTATTTCCTCCCTTCCTCTTTGGCCCACCCACAACCCCCCACGAAGGAATCTGCTGCCCTCCCCAAGGGGGTGTGAAGCCACTGGAATGTGGTACTCTGACCCCGAGCACTGAGTGTCCTGGATGGACCTGGCCTGGGAAGCAGGAGTGCCCCGTGCCCTTAGGGTGGGCCTGAGGGAAAGGAAGTGCAGGGCAGGCGGTCACAGCGAAAGTCCACAAGTGGTTACCAGGAAGGCGTGGCATTGGCCTGGCCACCAGTGAGGTCTCGGGCAAGGAGCCATAGCATAATTGTGGTAAGGATTCAGGAGTCAGAAGGAGCAGAGAAAGGACCAGACAGTAGTGTAGATAAGACTACTGTAGAAGTCAGTGGAGATAAAGGTAGTGGAGAAAAGGAATATTCAGCCACAGAATGGAAACATGTCTCACGTCTCTAGAAAATGTTAGATGATGATAAAGACCCTCTTCTGCTGCTGCAGCTTTTCCACTTCAGTCCGGCTGCTTTCAGACCCCAGTGTTCTTTATCAAGCTCACTCTTGACAGGACAGTCGTTAGTGTTCATGAAGGGACTGTTGCACATTTCAGTGTGAGGCCGATTCCTGCCCCTTCCCATCTCTGGTCAGGGTACCGGCACTTTTGCTCAGTTACCTTGAAGAGGTTTTCAAACAACCTGAGCCTGAGGGTGATGGTGGTGAGGGTCATAGCTGTGTTTCCCCGGCTTCCTTTTTGTACAGAACCCGGGTGCAGAGCGAAGACTTGGAGCCTCCTCATGAAAACCCCATGAAACCATGGGCACATCATACACAGGATTGTTGCCAAACTACGTGTGATGTTTGCCAAGATGGCAAGGCAACTTTTCATTCGGGGAGTTTAAAATTCACTCTGATGCTCTTGGGTGAGGAAGGGGAACCAGAGGGAGAGTCTGTTTCTGCAGCACCTCGAGGCCAGGCCTACCTGTAGCCACACTGGAAACGCTGGGGTTGCTCCTGTAGCTGGAAGCTCGGTGCTGAGTGCAAGCCCTCTTCCCTTGCCCAGGGTTGTGTCAAAAGGCACCCAGTGGTCTGTGACCCTGCCAAATCCATGCACTCTTGAGGATGCTAGTCTTTCCTCATCCTACATACGACATTGCATGGAGCCCTAAGAATAGTGGCTCTGAGGCGTGCCTATTAGGCTGTTGGTCTTAACAATAGACCACCGTGGCACCCCATCCTCCACCTGATAGCGAAAGCCACCAGGTGAGTCTCAGAAGGGGATGTTGCAGGTGGCGCAGCGGCTAAGCAGTTCAGTACCTAATTACTCAGGATGTGCATCTTATTGGCCTGCTTGATCATGAAGAAGTTTCAGAGGTCCTCAAACTTTTTAAACGAGGGCCCAGTTCACCGGGGCCATTGGAGGACCAGACTATAGTTTAAAAAAAAAAACTCAAAAAACAAAAACAATGAACAAATTCACTGTGGACCTGGGATGAGTCGGTTGCTAAGCAGGACAGCAGCAGCAGCAGCAAAAACACCTGGAGGGCCAGATAAGTGTACTCAGTGGGCCACATGTGGCCCAAGGGCCCTAGTTAGAGGATCCCTCATTTGAAAGTATAGAACAACCAGAATTATTAAAGGACAATTTAAGGGTCTGTGTGTTATTTTAAAGCTAGATGTTCAATGAGTTTTATAATTGTTTGAAAGTTACTGGTTCCCTTTTTTTTTTTTTAATTGTCTTAGGGAGATTCGAGAGCTGCTCATTTCTTTTACATCCGAACGTCACTTGGTTCTTGATATGTAGGGGGATTCTAATAAAATCGGCAATCATTTCCAGCTTTTGAGGTCGGAGTTAAGGTAGATGTACTTTCACAAATTGCGAATTTGTTGATGTCCACGATTTTCTGTGACTTCTTAGACGATGAAGATGGATTTTGAAATGGAATAACGTTGTCGAATCATGAGCTTAACAAATTTTCCGACCAAACTACATATGGGAACATCTACTGCAGCACGGGGAAAGGGGCTGGGGCTATATGATTCACAGCCGTCTTGTTTACATTTCCTTTCCTGAAAGGAAATTAGTTATTCACTGTCTCTGTGTGTTCATGCATGTATGTGTTCTCATTCGAAATGTAGGAATAGATAAGCCTCTTCCTTGAATGTTGACACTGCCGAATGTTAAGATACCTGGAATGTAACTGCTTCCTAGTGGCTGGTGGCTTGAATTATCTTGATGATGTAATTTGTATATTACTTAGGATAAGCTTGACTATTTTGGACTAACTTCAGAGTGTAGAGTGGGAGAATGACGAGGATTTCTAGCCCCATAAAGAGTGACAGCCTCAGAATCTCACAGGAGCATTTGCATTCTGTCCTGTAGGGTCACTAAGATTTGTTATTAAAGTGATGGCTGTGAATTTGTTCTCTTTTTTTGGTTTTAGTATAAACATATTTTCAGATGTGTGTTAAGTGCAGAGGTATAACCGTGAAAAATTTGAGTTGATGTGTATCTTGTTAAATGCCATTGAGTCTTATCCCAACCTGGAGCAGCCCTGGTGTGCAGCAGTGACATCCTGCCTGGTCCTGCACCCTACGCACCGTTGTGCCTACGTTTGAGCACTGTGTAGCCACTGGGTCATTCCATTTTGTCAAGAATCTTCCTGGTTTTCACTGCCCCTGGGCTTACCTGGGCATGATAACTTCTTCCAGGGATGATCTCTCCCAATAACATGTCCAAAGTACATGAGACCAAGTCTTACTTACCATCCTTGCTTCTGATGAACCTTCTGGCAGTGACTCTTGCAAGATAGACTTGCTGTTGTCGTTCTTTTGGCAGCCCATGGTACTTCGAGTGGTCAACTCTTGAAAGAGGTCTTGTACAGCAGACTTACCCAGTGAAGGGCATCATTTGATCACCAAGTGGAAATCCTTCACAGCTTCAACGTTGTCTCCATTTCTCATGATGTGTTACCTATTGGTTCAGCTGTGAGAGATTTTGTTTCCTTTATGTTGAGTTGCACCTTCCATACCAGGCATACCTTTAAAGCTTGTCCTTATTTCACCTGGTCTTATTAACACCGGGATTGTTAGTGCACGGAGCAGTCACCCATCAAGTGGGGATTGGAGGCCTGCTGTGTGCCTCTTACTGGACGTGGTGGAGAGAGGTTACAGAAATAAGGAAGGCACTGTTACCCCACACCCTGGGAATTCAGCTCCAGATACCTAGCTCCAATAGGTATGTGAAATACTGTGGGTGAGCGAGGAGATCTGATGGTGTGGTGCTAAAGTATTCAGCTGCCAATTGAGAGACCGGCAGTTTGAAACCCACCACCTCCTCCATGGGAGAAACATAGGGGAGCCTGCTTGGTAGAGAGACCACTGGGCCAATTGTGTGCTGGCTTAACAGGGCTGCCACCAGCCAGAGTTGACTCAATGACAATGGAGTGGAGAGGTGTGCTCGAATTGAGAGGGAGAAAACCAAGTGAACTTAGAAGAGAAGGCATTTCTCTAAGCTGTAAGACAGCAGCAGTTTTCCACATGGTCGCTCATACTCGGGAAATGGAACCAGCATCGGCCCATGGAAGTGGAACTGCATGGTGTGTTCAAGGAACAGATAGACTGAAAGCATCTGCGTAAGGCCTGCCCACTATGGTGGCTCAGGGGTGTGCATAGTGGCTAACTGAAAGATCCAAGGTTTAAACTTACCCTCTGTTCCAGAAAGATGTGGCATTCTGCTTCCATAAAGATTTATAACCTTGAAAGCTCTCTTGGGCAGTTGTGTTCTGTTCGATAGTGTCAATGGGAAGCCATTCCCCACAGTCCCCCCAAAAGACAGTTCCCCCTTTACCGTATTTGTTGAGGACCCCTGGTGGTACAGTGATGAAGTACTTGGCTCCTACCCAAAAGGTTGACCAACTGCTCTGTGGGTGATGGATGTGGAAATCTATTTTTAAAGATTACCCACAGCCATCAGATGCCAACCTCTACTGACTCTATGAGACAGAGGAGAAGTGTCCCCAAGGGTCTCTAAACCTGTAATTCTGGGAGGGGGCAGCTGATAAAACACTCCACTGCTAACTGCAAAGATGGTGGTTGGATCTAACTGCCTCTCCCTGGGAAACAAAGAGGGTTCCCGTCTACCCCAGAGAGCCCCTGTGAGTCAGAATCAAGCCACTGGTGAGGGCTTTGGTTTGGGCCCTTTAGTCTTTTTTGAAAATCATTTGATTTGGGGCCTCATACAACTCTTACCACAGTACATACGTACATCCATTGGACACCGGGCACATGTGTACATTTGTTGCCATCATCGTTCTCAAAACATTTGCTTTCTACTTAAGCCCTGGGTATTAGCTCCTGAAGAGTCTTTTCATCTCCCTGGGAGCCCTAGATGATTGGAATCGCTGATGTTTCCAGTTATCGACATGGCTCTTAACCACTGCGCTCTCAGGGCCTTCCTTCCATGTGACTTCCTGATTCTTGTTATATAGTTTACAGCACTCTTCGACATTAAGTCATTGCTGTGTAAATCATAGCACTACCAAGATATTAATATTCATTATTCAAGATCTTAACACACCCTCAGGCAAGAGTCCTGCTTTTTATTGTCCCCTGGTCTATATTTGCTGTTTTGGAGGGAGAGTTTTAGTATGAATTTCAAGGCCTTGATGCCTTTAAAGTTCAGTGTATTGGACAGACCCCTTTGTTGTGTGAGGTTTCTTAAGAGGCCACAGTTGTGCCTCTGGTTCTCATTTCTAATTCATTGCACCACTTCCCACATACACCTCTCTTGGCAATGTGGATCTGAAATGCGTGAAGATGTGGGCAGATACATTCAGCTTCCGCTTACTGCGAAACTGAGAAACAGTAGGCAAATGTGCCCTGTGCACATGAAAGAGCATTTGTTGACCATTGTTGACAATTTGTCTTTTGTCGTGGGACCAGATAACAGGAGATTCAGGCAGTGTGTAAGAATAAATAAGATCAAACAGTGATAAACTTGTTCCACAGAAGAAATGAAAGGTTTGGGCTTTTAGGTGAGCTATTTAGTAATCTCTCTCTCTCTCTCTCTCTCTCTCTCACAGACACACACACACACACACACACACACACATTTGTAGAGCATCACTGAACCTGGTGGCAATGAATGGTTGGAAATATTCTTGGATCATCCTATTGCTGCTTTCTGTCTTCCACTTGACTTATTTTTAAGATCTCAAATACATTAAGGTGAAGTTCACTGTAGCATTCAAGTGATTTGTAAAAATGTCCCTTACCCGTGATTGTGAACTTCTTATCCTGAAAAGATTCTTCGAGGCCACTTATACACCATTGCATCTTTTAAAAATCATTATCGACTGCTCAGGAGCGTTGCTATATAGGAAGGTATTGTTTGTCTTAACAAAGAAATCCTTGTTTCCTAGAAGATAGAATAGTTACTGAAATCTTGTTTATACTGTTGGGGTTTCTATTCTTCTGATGTTTCCCAAAGTGCTCTTGCGACTCTGTTTGTCTTGGCTCGGAAGGTGTCAGAGAGAGGCCGTGGCTCGACCCTGTGGTTGCACAACCGTCGGCAGCAGAGGGTGTCCAGGCCAGATTCACAAGTGCTGGCTTCCCCAGCGTGAGACAGCGAGGCTCCTTCCTTTCTTTCCCCAGATGCTCAGCTCCTCTAGAAGCACGGGGCCCTGAAAGAATGTCCAGTCCTTCGGCTAGTTCCCTTCCTCCTTCCCTTCTCAGGTTGACTTGCTGGAGAGAGTCTGTATGGAGTTCAGGCTGAGCATCTGTTCGTTGTGAAGCGGGTGGCTAGCACGGAAAAGTCGGTAGTCTAATCCAGACTCCGTCACGGACAGGGCTCAGTCAGGGTAGCTGTTCTCAGCATTGCCCCAGGAGGCAGGAAGCGTGTGGCAGGATCTGTGCTGGTTCTTCAGCACCACCCCCATCCCCTGTGCCCCCTTTCAGGGAAAACGCATGTTCCCCAAAGGGCTTGTTTCCAGAACACCATGCCCGTTGTGCCCCTCTTTGAAATTCTGTTTACATTTCTAGAGTTTCTTTTCACGATAGCGTTACACATTGGGATGTGTGCTCTCTAGAAAGTGTGCTCCTGCCTCCAGGATTCTGCTTTGACTCTAGAGCATTTGACTCTCAGATTCAGTTCGAGCCATACATTAATATTTATAAGATACTTCGTGCATTATTTATAACCAGAAGTACCTTTCTGGCAAGAAGCATTAACTCTTGTCACATTTTCTAATTATCTTCATGATAAACATGAGAGGCAAAAAGGGAGATAGGTATTTATTATTTAAGTTATTATCTCGAGGAACATCCGTACACTCATTCAACATTTCATAAATATTTATTGATAGGTGGAAGTGTTGGTTAATATTTTGAGGTTAAAACTTAAATGGTTAGTATTAATGATTTACAAATAGGTATACTGAGATCTAGTAATGTTTCTTGGTTATTCTTAAACAATTGGCTTCCTTCTACCTTGATCAACCCTACTTTTCAAGAAAAAAAAGTTAATATTTAAAAACTTAGCATATTTGTTTAGGTTCAAATCCTCTTGTTCTCTCCCTCCCTATTCCTATCCTGTCATTCCTCCGGCAGGCATTTATCCTGTCCCTTCTGTTTGCTAAGCTCTATGATAGCCCAGTCATTAAAAAAGAATAAAATTAGATCCTTCACTTCAAAGAGCTCTGGTTCTAGGAGAGGACATTAGACAGGTGCTTTTATGATATCCTTTCACTGAAATGATTTTAATACACAAACAAGTCCTGCAGAGACAATAACACTTAATGCTGTAGGAGAAACCTGGAGAAGTATTACAGAACAAATAGGCATTTTCTAGGCAGGAAAAAAGAGCAGATGATTTTCCAGACAAAGGGTACAACTTGTACAGACATGAAGTCATGAAGCAGCATGGGAATGCATAGCCCTGAGGTATGGCTGGCTGGAGCAAGCAATGCGAAGTGGAGAAAACGAAGCTGAAGAAAGCGGGTAGGACCAGATAGTCAACACAAACAAACAAACAAACACCAAAGTAGCTTTCTACCATCCTATCCAGACTGACTCATAGTGACTTAGGGACTTACACCGGGTTTTGAGACTACATATCTTTACTGGAACAGATCGTCTTATCTTTCTCCCAAGGAAGAGCTGATAAGGTTGAACCACTGACCTGGAGGTTGATGGTCCAACACTTAGCTGACAGTGCCATCAGGGGATCCCTCCTTGGACGTGGAGCGAGACAGGCAAGTATTGGTAGGCCATTGAATGACCAAACATTCAACTTGATTTGCAGACTGTTCTCTGCCCTATGTCCTTAAGAAACATTACAGGGCCGTTCTTCTAACAGGGCTCATTCAGGACACTGGCATACCAGCAAATGACATTTGCACCAATGCATCTTTATTGTTCACCGCCTTCTAGCCTCCTCCGACTCTTAGGGACTGCTTACATGACAGACTGTAACCCTGCTTGGTACGGCAGCGTCCTCAACTCTTGCTGTGTTTGAGCTCAGTGTTGCCACGACTTGGTCAATCCCAGCTCCCTTAAAATCTCTCTCTTTTTAGCTGACCTTTGATTTACCAAGAAAGATGTCTCTCCAGGGATTGATCTCTCCTGATGACATGTCCAAAATATGTGAGACACAGCCTTATCATCTTTGCTTCTAAACAGTGTTCTGGCTGTACTCCATAAAAATTTTATCCATTCTCTGGCAGGCCATTGTATAGTCATTATCTTTGACCATTACCATTTTTGTAATTCGAGGTGTTAGCTCTTCAGTCTTCCCTTATCATTGTCCATGAATCTGAGGCGTTTGACAATACTACCATGGCTTGAGCCAGGCACACTTACTCCTCAAACTGGCTCTTAAAGAGGTCCTTCACAGTTGAGAAGCCTAAGGCAATATACGTCATTGGATTTCTTGACTGCTGGCTGCTTCTACGGGCAATGGTTGTGGACCCAAGTTGAAAACCCTTGGCAATGTTAATAAATTATCTGTTTAATATAGTCTTGCTTACTGATTGGGTTAATGAGGATTTCTGTCAAATTTTATGTTGAGGTGTAATCCGTACTAAAGTCTGTGATCTCTGAACTTATTCAGTAAGTGCTATCTGAAATTTTTTAAAGTTTTTATTTTGGGGGGAGGGGATTAAAAAAATTAGAAATATATCTACTCAATTTCTAATTTTGAGCACCTTCTCTAATAAAATCATCAGACAGTGAAAAATATATGTTGAAAGTAACTGGACAAATTACTGTTCTGTCATGGATTGTTAAGTTATAAGCCAGTTATGAGACATCTCAATACTTTTTATATGCAGCTAGTTTTATACTTGAACTAAATATATAACTCCCCCACCCCCACATACTTACAATTTCATCATTATTACTTATTTGGACTGGCTTTTTCAAATTTCTTCAGTTGCATGCTTGCTTATTAGCTCATTTGCCTTTTGCTTTTATAATGTCCTATTAACTTTCCCATGGGAAAAAACAAGCCCGTTACTGTCACGTTGATTCCGACCCTATGAGAGCTGCCTCATTGAGTTTGCAAGGCTGTGAACTTTTCCTTAAACAACCATGTTATTGTGAGTTGGGTGAAGGTTTACGGAGCCAATCACTTTTCCTTCCCACAATGCATACACATTCTGTTTGATCTCACTGATTGCAGTCCCCACAATGTAACATTATTAACCCATTTATGGCCTGTGTTTTTGTGTCCATTCTTCTTTCTTAACTCTTCTGAAACTAGTCCTTGGGTAAATGCTGCCCTTTTGATATCGATGAGATAATTACCCTAATGTGTATGTGAGTATCAACATTCCCTTATAGACCTGTTTATCATTTGCTGAGAATTCATGAGGGCAAGTTCCTTTCCAGACCTGAAGGGGACTGAGGGCCATAGCAGTGGGGCGGGTTGTGGGTGTAGGGTTTCCACTTGTTTCGATCGCACCCGGAAGCCTAGATTATTTATCCTCCTTTTTTTTTTTTCAACTTTGAATTTTTTTCCATATTTTTTGCCACTCCATTCAGGACCTTTTAACATGATCCCTTTCAGCACAGTGAATAATGGTAGCTGGGTACCCTCTAGTTCCTTTGGTTGCAAGGTGTGAAAACTGATGTTTGCATCCAATTAATCCCATTGGACTATTGTGTGTCTTCCATTTTCTCCACTCCTCTTTCCTCCAGTTGGGGAGAGACCCACCGTTGTATCTTAGGTGAGTGGCAGTTGCAGCTCACTCGAGTAGAGTACTGTCTGTGGAGTATGCTATAAGGTTATAAATTTTTATGGAAGCAGACTTTAACCCTCCGAGCAGCGGTGGGGGGGGCGGTGTTCAAACTGTGCCTACATTTTGGTTAGCAGCCAAGTGCTTTCCCACTCAGCCACAACAAAGCAAAATCCCATGCCACTGAGCCATTCCCACTCAGGACACCTTGTAGGAGACGGGAAAACTGTGGAAGCAGTCACGGAAGTTGACTACCACATCTTGCCTCTGCAGAGCAAAAAACCCTGTAGACATAGCACTTCCAGGGCTGCTTGAATCAAAATGAGGTTTGTGTGTTGTAGCTATTATGTTTAAAGTCTCTTGAACTGTAACTTGTTCTTTCATCTGATTGCTATCGCATGCACTTTTTCTCGTAGGAACGCTTTTCTCTAGGTTCGCCCACAGTCTAAATTTTCCTCATTGTAATCCGATAGTACCTCCCAGCACTTTCTTCCATGTGGCTTTGAATGGATGGATCAAGAGTTTGATTTTTTTTTTTAGCCTACCATTTTGATAATAGTTTAATTATCTTCTATGTCATATTTTTAAACACATTTTTATTGATTTCTATTTATATAAACGTTAGAATATATTATCTTTATGATTTGAGTCTTTGGAATTATTGAGGTATCTTTGGTGGCCAATGTATGGTTGAATTTCTAAATGTTTCGAGTGTTGGGCAAAACAGCGACAAAAATTAGTCTCTATCATTTACATCTAACACTGACTAGCCAGAAATTTTATGCACTGCCTTGTATCATGCAAGTCTTTTCTACCCTTATTTTTATTTTGTTTGTGTAATCTATCAGTTTTTGTAAAGACATGCTCATATCTTTAACTGTCATTGTTGTCCATTTCGCCTTTGGCCATATCAATTGTGAATTTGTTTTTTTGTTTTTGCTTTTTTTGGCCCTCTGGTGGTCGTGGGAGCTACCCAGCCTTGCTCCTGGAGAACCGCTGCTGGTTTGAACTGCCAAGCCCATGGGCCGTAGTCCCACACTCTACCACTACGCCACCAGGGCTCAGCTAAATTTGTATATTTTAAGGCAACATTTCCATAGAAGTATGTTTTAGTTTTCTTTCGTAATCCTTCGTCTCTTGATCTTTTGTGAAATTCTATTTTAGAAGGCATTAAAACTACTATGCCTCCCTTTTCTTGATAAAATTTGTAATTTTTCACATCACTGGTTCTTAACCGGTGGGTTGTGACCCCATTTGGGTTTGAACTACCTTTTCACAGGAATCCAATTCCTAACAGTAGCAAACCTGGAGTGAAGAAGTAGCAATGAAAGTAATTTTATGGATGGAGGTGGGGGGGGGGGGGTCACCACAACATGAGGAACTGTATTAAAGAGTCGCAGCATTAGGAAGGTTGAGAACCACTATTTTAATTAAATCCAATGTTGTTTCATTTTATGTACCCTTTGCAAATCTGTTTTTAAATACCATTTGTAAGTCTTTCAAGTAACAAATTGCATCCATTGAGAGTGATTGCAATTGCTTTTCTGTAAGGATTAGTGTCTGCTCTCTTTCATATATTGCATTTGCATGGTATTTTCAAAATAGATTTTAGTGCCATCTTAGACACCTCTCCCAGAGCACTTCAACGTTTTAGATGTAAGTGTGATTTGAGGTGGAATCCAACAGGAGAGTGAAGGAGGTAGAATAATTGATGATCAAGCAAGGGTGGGAAAGTTAGGATTTAAAACCCATGAGGAAGAATTGTCCATTGTAAGTAGGTAGGGAGGGGCACATTTTCCTCTGATCTTAAGAATTGATTTTATCTATTGTGTTTCTGCTTCATTTACTTCTCCTTTAATTCTAATTATTTTTTTCTGATGACTGAAAGTTTATTTCGCTGCTCTCGTTCAAAGTGTTGAAGATGTTGGGTTAAGGTGTTGATTTTGGTTCTGTCCTTTTTTTGTTTGTACAGACATTTATCAATAGACAATCAGATTGCCATGTTTACCGTTGTTGCTATAAATTGTCCATTGAGTACCCACAAAGTGTCTTTGAGTCAGCATTTTGTCTATGGCAGGGAGATCTTTGTTCTGGTTTGTTTCAAAGAATATTAAAAATTTAATTCCTTCCTTCCTTCAGTCACCCAGAAGTGTTTAAGCAGGGTGTTGTTCATTTTCCTTGTATTTTATTTTCCCCTTTGATCTTCTTATTGCTGATTTCAGATTTTAGAGCACCATGATCTGAGAAGATGGTTGGTAAAACCTCAGTGTTCTACGCTGTGTTAGTTTGCTTTGTGTCCTAGGATATGGTCCATTCTGGAGAATGTCTTATGCGTGCTGCACAAGACTATATTGTGCTGCTGTTGGACTATTGGGCGGAGTTCTCTGTCGATGTCTGAGAGGTCAATTGATACAGTTGTATGATTGACTTTTTCTTTATTTTCTTTGAGTCCCGCCCACCCCCACCCCACAAGTTGCAATGTCCTTCCTTGAGACTGATGTTTGGGAAGTCTTATACTATGAATGTAGTATTGTCTGTTTCTCTCCTGAGTTCTGTAGGTGTTTGCTCAAGGCAAACATGAATGCTTGGGTACATGAATGTTTACTAGTTATGTCCTCTTGTTCAGCTGTCCCACTAGTCATTATATAATGTTATTCTTGTCTCATGATAGATTGTACTTTGGAGTCATTTTATCAGAGATTAATATTACCACTCTGCTTTTTAAAACATTTTAATTTTCCGCCCTTTGATTTTTAGTCTATGTTTGTCTTTATCTCTGTGTGTATTTCTTTTAAGCAGCCTGCCAATGGTCTGGTTTTCTTAAGCGTACTGCTTCTCTCCGTCTCTTGACTATGCATGTGAACAAGTTACATTGGGTGTCATTATTGATACTTAGGAATTTATTGTTGTTCTTTTGCTGAGAATTTTTTGCTGTATTGTTGGCTTATTTATTCCTTGTAATTTTCTGTGCTGAGTTCTGTTTGTGGGTTTCCTTGTCTTTTTCTTTGCTAGTGTTTCATAACTTACTAGATTTTTGTGATTTTCCTTTTTAGATCTGTATGAGGTTTTTCCATTTTCTTTGTGGCTATTCTTGTTAGTTTTTATGTATAAGGCCTCCTCTTATGAACTGCTTGCAACAGAACAGAAACTTATTATTCAAACTGTTTTACTGTAAATTGATTAGTACATTGGAACAGCATTGCTTACTTTTCAGCGCAATCTCCACTTGGAGATTCTATGAATCAAATAGCCTGTGCTATTTGTTACATTTAGAAGTTTGCCTTGACTTAAGAGCTAATCTTCAGCAAACATTTTCTGCACATGCTGTAGTAATTCTGTTGCTTTTAAGATTCGGGTTTTTTGTCCACTGTGATACATAGTTACATATGTCAAGCATAATTTCACTTTGTGGCAAGGGTTGCAAAACAGATTTTTGTAGCATGAATCACATCTAATGATAACCTTAATTTTACCCTACCTGCTTTGCACTGATTACCCTGAAAGGAGGTGAGGGAAAGGGAAGCATCCATTTTGGGAGCACCCTTCTCTAAACGGCAAGTCAGGACAATGAAAGCACAGGGCTGCTTTAGATTCCTCCTTGAGCTGTACTGAGTGCCTGAGTACAGTCAGCTAGGAGCACCGGGAGTTGAGAGCAGCAATTTTACATTACACTGGAGTTTCTAGACTGGCACCGAAAGAGATGCCAGTATTAGCTATTTGCATCTTACTCTAGCCACAGGGATATGTGAACAGCTGGAGAATTAATTTGATATATATTCCCAGAAGCCTCTCCTCTGCCAACAGAATTCTATTACTGTGAGCTTCTGAGTATGTACTGTGAATTTGTTTCCTGCTTTTTAATACCTGCTGTAGTGTATTTTGAATAAGTGGATTGCCACATAAAGGGATGCAGCTGTATCTTGGTTTGAAGTAAACTCCATTAACCCAAGGAGGTACATAGTAGAAAGGGTAAAGCTCTGAGCATACACATGCCTTCCGCCTTTAGGGAGGCAGTGATGTCAGATAAACAGACACTCGTCTGCCCAGTAAATACAGTCCAGCCTGAACATTTCCTCTCATGTAAATGGAATTTCAGATACCTGCAAGAAGACGGAAAGGTATGTTGAAGGACAGAGACTGATTGCAGGCCCAGTCAGGCTCCTGCGGCCATGACTGGTTTCCAGTGCTGCTGGGAGCAGAGGGGGCGGGCTTGAGCTGGGAGATGGCTCAGGAGTGCTGGTCCCTCTTTTAAGAAGCCTCTTTCTTCCCACTGTTCACCCGCACTCTGCCTTCCCTCCCCTAGGGATCCAAACTTCCTAACTCTCTCTCTCTCTTGCATCTGAATCTTGTAGAAGGACGGCATTTCAGACATCACCAAAAGTCTTCGAAGATGCTTTGTGGAACTGGGATTTCTGCTTAGGTGCACCATGTATGTTCTTGAACTAAACAACTCACCTTCTGTAGCAATCATTTGGCTACACAGAGAGATTATAGAGAAGAACAGAGTTGGGGCACGTGACCCCAAACCGCTCCCACTGTGATCCAGAGCATAAAGTATAAAGAGAGAAGCCAAAATGCAATGTAGGTGCAGTCACCCCAGTATTGTACCCGGTGTCACCTTGCAGCAGCATGACCTGTGTGGACAGGACTCCTCAGAAATAAAAAGAGGATCAGCAGCATGACCTGTGTGGACAGGACTCCTCAGAAATAAAAAGAGGATGCAGGCGTGCTTTTATCATCATCTTTTTTTTTTTTTGTAACCGCAGAGGAAAATGTCTCTAGCATTTCCATATGTCTCTGTAGCCTTTCCAGAGAGCTTTCTCTAGCTGGGAGTTCTCCCACCAGAGTAGCCACTGCTTGCACCTTAAGAAAGACTTTAAACAAGATCATCAGCTTTTGCCTCAGAACCTTATGCATTGCTGAGACCTTCCCTTGAATTGTGATAAAGTTCTTCCTTGATCTCTTTTTTTTTTTTTAATATTTTAAAATTTTATTTAGGCATCACTGCCCTGATGGTGATTCCTTGATCTCTTTATAACGTTATCACGCTGCGAAAAAATTGCATAGGAATCACTTCTGCGTCTGCATTAGACTGACAGTTTTTCTATACGGATTCTGTGCTAGCTAAATCATAATAAAGAAATGTGGTCTTAGGCTTCAGCAGTCCTCGCGCAGAGATAAAGTATCCAGGGTCCTTTGCCACTTCCCAGTCCCAGGTCTTGTGCTCCCTGGCCCGGGTGGACCAGCACATGATGGATTCTCTTTGGAACTGCAGCTCTCCAAGGGTGGGCTCTGGCCCTTGTGCTGGAGGGGACTTCAAGAAACTTTCAGGTGGTACAAAGCTATTTTATAATAACGTGAACACGGAATGTGCTTTTCACCCCACGTCAGCCGTGGCCCTGCTGATGCAAAAGCAATGGTAGGTGAAACAGGGAGCATCTTATGGTGAATAGAGGCTGAGGCACTAAATTGTGCTAGGAAGCCATTGTTCTTTCTCTCTGCCATACACTTGCAGTAACATAATAAAATTAAAACAAAACAAAACAAAACACTCGCCTTTAACAATGCCCCTGGTAAAAACAGTGCAAATGATTGGTTTCATGAAACCTCAGCATGGAAGGAGACGACTTCTCACTGATGTTCTGTGGGGCAGAAGTGGGCAGCCCCACCCGCCAGCCACTCCCCAGGAGAAAGAGAAGGCTGGCTTTCCTCACAAAGACGTGTGTGCCTCCGGGAACGTCATAAAGGACGCTATGAGTTGGGCTCTGCTCGATGGCAGTGGGTTTGGGGTTGAAGTGGGGTGTCCGCTGCCGCATGCTGAGCCACAGTGGCTCTAGAGTAAAAACATTCAGTTTTGAGGTGTCTTCACACATCCCAACTGGCCAGAAGTTGGCTTCAAGAGTTTGAGGTACAGTGCTCACATGAAAGAGCCACCATTGTTCCAGGCAATCACTTTTGGTTTGCTTTAAAGTATTAAAATCTCTGTTTCTGGAAAAACAAACTGATATATCCAGCTGCAGTATTCACATACTGAGATATTTGCATACCATGATACACTCGAGTCTAAGACGAGTTTTCCAGCACATTTTTAATGCAGTTTTTGTGGTAAGATTAGGTGCCTCGGCGGATATTCGGGTCAGCTTATATTCGAGTATATATGGTATATTTCTGATAAGAATTTTTACAAAACCTTTTTAGGACATATTAGGTCTCTGATTTTGTGAAGCAAAGTAATATTTGACATCTTGTTTGGAATCTCATAAAAGCTGCAAACTTAAGTATACATATGGTAGAGGTATCATAATTGTCTTGACCTTTGAGATAAGGAAATTATGTGCAAGTTGTCACATAGGATAGTAGGGAAAAAAACCACAGACACACACACACACACATTCTACATGGCTAAGGGACACTATCTTTCTTATAACTCTTTTCCATCTTAAAAAGTCCAAGAATAAGCCAGGAACTATGAGACTAGAGAATTAGAATCATGAGCCTTGATTCCTGTGCAATAGATATAGTTATCTTTGTATATATTTAACTTACAATACTTAAATATAGAACCACACTTGCATTCTTTCTATTTGTCCTCTTATCAACAAACCTTAACAATTTTTTTAGTGTAAATTCTTGGTGGTCTGTACAATATTTGAAAACATAATGTTCTACAATAGAAAAGAATGAAAGCCCCAGAATGTATTTTCCTTACCTCGGCATGTACTGTAGTCACTCAGTATTTGTATATGTTGCTAGAATCTAGATTGTATAAACAGTGAGAGTTTTAATGTGGAAAAAAAAAGAAAAGAATGAAAGCATTGGTTTCAGAAGTATGATTGTATATGATCCTTTAAATCAAGGTTGCTTAGAGAGCTATTACTTGCCAAAAAGAAAAAGAGAATCTAGATTAGGATGGAGACAGAATTGAAATGGTTTTCTCACAGAGAAGGAAATAAAAACATAGAAGAAAATGTTGGGTGAAAGGCCTCTGTGGCCACGGTGCTTCCTGAAGGAATGGTCAGGCTCACCTGTGCATCTTCAGGTGCAGCGTTTTGCTTCTGCCAAGAAGCTTCTGAAAAGGAAGCAGAATAAAACAGTATGGAGCCAGGGAGATCATGAAGGACAGTTAACCTTTAGATCTGAATCCACATCCAGAGAACATGGGCTTGTCTCCCTGTGGGGAGACAGGGAAAAGCATCTGGCAGTTGAAAACAAATTGGCTCTGAGATGGGTATTTTTGAAGGACTGTTGATGCCAGGTAGGGGATGAGAGGTTCACATCTTAAGACTGAACTGGGATAGACACTAATGATACTTGATGCTTATTGAGAAATGTGCCAAAATGTAGCTCAGCATGTCTTCATATCATGTGCGCTATACCATAGTGTTCGTGGGTTTTAAAGAATAGCGTATTTGATTTTTTCTGGCTTTGAGAATATACACAGCAGGAATGCACCAGTTCAGCAATTTCTGTTGTACATTTTAGTTGACATCGCTTAGATTCTTGAAAATGGTGTAAGCTTTCTCGCCCTCCTTTTAAGGAGTTCTTCCTCCATCATCAGCATCAACTCAGTGCTCCTGAAATGTCTTCTCCAATCTTTTGAGTTCCTGTTCCTGGATGACTCTAAAATGCATGCATTGAATTACGACGCCCAGCAACCCTGCAGGACAGAGTAGCGCACTGCCCCATCGTTACAGGGGCTGTACTCCATTTGAGCGCAGAACGCCAGGGCTTTTCTCCCTTGAACCTTACCTGCCAGTTTTCCCCATCAGCATCTGCATGCTTAACCATTATGCCACCACCCAAATGTAAACCAAGTGCACTGCTTCCCAGTAGATTTCAGTTCATACCAACAGTAAAACGATCCCCCTGGGGTTTCTAAGACTGCAGAAGCAGATTGCCGCATCCTATAGGGCAGCTAGTGGCTTTTAGCCACTTTCTTGAGTAACAGCCCAACCCTCAATCACTGGGGCACTTGCACACCATTTACTCCCTAGAGACAGGTCTTGAAAGAGCACACTGCTCAAGATAGACATTCTCTGCTAGTTAGCTGAGCTGTTGTCTGGTTTAGTAAGACATCAGGGGATATCCTTTAAGTTTTAGGAGTTCACCAGGTATTTCATACAAATTTGAAACAGGGATACCTGTCTCACTTTATTGACTAAGACACTTTGATACTTTAAAATACAGTGTGGGGGAGAGGGGGAGAATGAGAATTAAATTTTTGGTTCTGGCACATGGTGACCCCATTTGTCACAGAGTGGAAACTGCTCCCTAGTGCTTGTGTTGGGTGTGTAATCTGTACGGGAGGAATCTCGTAGTGGTGTATGGTGTCAATCAGAGATGCACACACTTTTTCAGCATGCGAGCTGCTTATAAAACAATCAAGTTGAAATGATCTACCAACTACAAAAATGCAAAACGTTTTTATTTATTTCATTCATAAGTGCATCGAGAATTCTTTATAGGTACAATGTACATTTATGTACCTTATATAACTGCATGAGTCCCTATTGCATAACACAACACAATTAACTATGTGCCCTTTTTGTCATTACCTGAGTTGACTCTGATGACTTGAACTGAATGGAATGAGCCAGGAATGCAGAGTCTGGACAGTAGCTGCTGACAGCCAGCCTCAAGCACTCTTCCAAATGCTCATCAGTCATGGTGGAACGGTACTTGGACTTTATGATCTTTCTGTATAAAAGGCTGACTCACATAAATAAGAAGAGCCGAAAAATGCAGTCAAGTCTCATGTTTGGGTACTTTCCCTTATGTGAGTAAGTTCCAGAACTGTTCGGACACTCTGGACGTTAGCTGAATGCCGGCTTGTAGTGTCAAAATCTCCCGTTCTGTATGAAAGTGATTCATTTTTGTCTTCTTACTTGGCTTAGCTCCCCCACTTGTTTTAATATCCTTTCTTACATTTAAAAGAAAGAAACCACGGTTTAAAAATTGGCGATTTAGCTTGTCAGTTTTGCTACACTTAGTGTGGTTGTTTGCGCATGTGTTTGACATCTAAGATTGCATCTGATTGTGCTGTGTATCATTTAAGGGATGGGATCAATGATAGACTTATTTCTGTGTTTTGGAAGCCATGTGATCTACCCACACTACATTTGCGATCGACTGGTCGATCTCCCTTGATGTATTGAGCTCCCCTGTTTTAATGGTTAAGCTTTGGACTCCTCACTGAGAGGTTGGTTATTAAGCCCACACCCTCCCATAGGCACCGTGGAAGTGAGGTTTAGAAATCTGCTTCAAGAAAGATGACTCTTGGAGCAGTTCTGTTCTGTACACATAGGAGCACGATGAGTTGGCATCAACTCAGCAGTGACTGACAACACTCTTCTTGGAGGCACATTGCTAGGCCTTTCCTCTGCGGTTCCATGGGGGGAGGGGGGAGGTGGTGTTTGGACCACCAACACTGAGGTTAATATATTGTCGAACACAAATGGTACCACCCAACATTTCTAAGTACACACATATTTTGTTAGGTATAGCACATACATTAAGACTGTTAAAATTATATCTTGATCAGACCCCAAAATTAACCCACTGCCATTGAGTTAATTCTGACTCATTGTGATGACCCTATGAACATCACTATTTGAGTTTTTGGACCCTGTGCCAGCTGTTTGGGGGAAGTGGATAAAGAGAAGAGTACGAGTTGACTCCTGTCCATGAAGAGTCGATTTTCCCGGGACTGCAGAGTAAATTTTATTTACATACAGTAAATAAAGGACTTGAACACCTAACTGATAAAGTTCAAAGACTAGGTAGCCTTCAGTATAGATTATATACCTCAACATACAACCCCTTGCAACTGGATCAATAAGTAACATCCTGATAATTGGAGAACAAGAATTTCATTTTACTTGGATTCACAGAAAACATCCATAGTAGCAGGAGTCCAGAAATCAAACAACATGTGTTGGGCAGACATGCCAGAAATGCCCTCTTTATTTTTGTTGTAAACACTTCATTGTAAATCAGCTGAAGGTTTGCAGAGCAAATCATCAGTTTTTAATCAAAAATTTATCCACATTTTTTCCACTTACCCATTTTGAACCCCTCTGTGTATTATCACTTAAACCACTTTGCACTCCTTGTTCCTTTTGCCCATTCCAGCACCTTTTCTCACCTTCTGTCCTTGGGTCAAAGCTCCGCCCCCCCCCCCTTTTTTTTTGGGTCGTGGGAGCTATCCAGTGCTGCTCCCGAGAGCCGCTGCTGGATTTGAACTGCGAAGCCTGTGGGCTGCAGTCCCGCACTCAACCACTTACGCCACCGGGGCTCAGCCCCAAAGCTCCTCTTTGGATCTAGGTGGTTTGTTATTCTCACATGCGCTGAATCCAGTTTCAGACCTGAAGGGGAATGATGTTTTGTAAGGCCATATTCTTACGAGGTCCCACCTTTCTCTATCCAGTGAATCAGCCTAGTCTCTCTGAGTTTGGTTTCTGGTTTTTCTCCCATCTCAGCCAGGACTTTCCAGTGTGGCACTATTCAGAGCATTTGCTAGTGCTAGTAGAGAACTTAGGAGTTTGGTCTGGCCCATTAGTTCATTAAGCACATTCCTTCCATGTAAAAATGACCCCTGTAAAGTCTTCACAAGTTGTCATCTTGTGAATTAGGGGGCAACTGACCCAAGCCATAGTATTTTCACTTGATTCAGGTATGTAGGAGCTGGATAGTGAATAAGGCAGACCGGAAGTAGATTGAGAAAAGGTGGAGGCATTCTTATTAAAGCATTGGAGAGGGAAAGTCCTGTAGATGGCCAAAAGAACAAACACAATTGTATTGAAAGAAGTACAACCAGAATGTTCCTTGGAGGTGAAGATGGCAATACTTGGGTCACATGTACTTTGGATATGTTATTATCATGAAAAATCAGTCTCTGGAGAAGGGCATCATGCTTGGTGAATGAGAGGGTCAGGAAAAACGAGGGACATCCTCGGTGAGGTTGATTTTACACAGTGGCTTGAACAAAGGGCTTGAACAGAGCAGTGACTTTGTAGATGATATAGGTCCAGGCAGTTTTTCCTTCTGATGCATGGGAGGGTTGCTGTGCACTGGGAACCATCCGTGATGACCCCTAATAACAAACCCCAAACACAAAACATGTTTGAGGTCTGTGCAGAAGGTTTGCGATCAGATCAACGTCCTGTCCTGGAGTTGGGGAAGACTGGTGGGTAAGTAAGAACTAGCAAAGAGAAGGCAGTGTGCTGGGTAGATGCTACTCCATGAGCAGAGGCACGGAAGCGATGATTGAGGCTCTAAGGTGAGATCCTGTGTGCTTAGAGTGTGGCTGTGTGTGGGATTGGTGGAAGTAGTAGGCATCAGCCATATCATGAAGTGTCTTTCTTGTATTTCACAATAAGGGCTAGGATTGTTGCAGAGAGAACCCATGCACCCTGTGTTTGTGACCCTGGTGTTTTTGGGTAACAGTGAGGTAGCGTGCTAGAGGGAACAGAGATAGTGACGAGACAGGCCTGGAGGGCATGGAATTTCAGGACTTCAAGAAGTTCTGGACATAGGGGAAGAAGTAGCTGTTGTAAAGAAAATACTGAGGTATAGTCAACTCACTCTGGTGATAGAAAAAGTTTACATACTTGCAAAAGTAATAATAAAGATTTGGGTAAAATGCTTGGGAGCAGGATGAAAAAATAGGAGAAATAGAGGTAGCTTTCCAGGGGTTTGAACTTTACTTGAATTTCAGGGAAGTTTCAAGTTCCTAAGATTGACCTGAAAAGAGCCCTAGCGGTGCAGTGGTTCAGCATTGGGCTGCTCATTGCAAGATCCACAGTTCGAAACCAGCATCTGATCCGTGGAAGAAAGAAGAGACTTCCTATGCATGTAAGGAGTTACAATCTGAGAAACCCTGGGGCCAGCTTTCCTCTGTCTTTATTGGGCCACTGTGAATTGGAATCAACTCTGTGACAGGTAGAAAAAAGAAGACCTATGTGTAAGTTACAAATGATACAGCTCAGAGTCACAAATATTTCTTGATGTCAGGTTTCAATGAACTGGTTTAGGTCCTGGTTACTAATGGCATGTCAACGGTCAACAGCTAAAGGTAGAGGAAAGAGGTCATTTAGATGCACTGTTTTATTATGGATCATGATTGAAGGCTAAGTATCACCTTTTCAAAGCTCGGACTTTCAATGTATTCTTTTCTGGGAGTAATGTAGGAATTTCACTGTTGCCTTGAAGATAGGGACATCCCTTTGTGTGTATATACGTGCATGTCATTTCTAAGGACCAAATTGAAGCTAAAGAGGAAAACAAATTTTAAGAGAGATAAATTGTGTTTCTGTGTAAACATTGAATCAAAAAGATAACCATTTTACTCAGGGCTCAGGCTTTGATCAAATATGGGGTCCTAGTCTCTTGCAATCAAAACACAGGAGGTGTTCTTGTCTCCCTTTTCAAAGACGTGCCCTGAAACTTGCATTATATTGCAAATGATATTCTTTTAAAGCCCCACCCCCCCCTTGACAGGAAAATTATTTATTTCAGTGAGGAATTGCTATCATTTGCATAATTATTGCAGACAGTGGTTGATGACACCAGAAATAAAAGGTAGCCCTAAAGAAATAACCACAGCTATTTGCTTATGCGGTCTCCTCTAAGAACAAACATTAAAAAAAAATTCTTAAGATGGCATTCATACCTGCCTTGGTTGGAACAAACATGTACTAGATACATAACATTCAAGCACTTTAAAAATTCTCTCCTGATAATGGTTATCAGAAACATGTTTACTATTTAACAGTACCCAGTTAAGGCGAGATAAAGCATCTGTTTAAGATAATATGAAGCGGGGAGAAAAACCCACACAGTGTTCCAGGGAGTTGAGGAACGAAGGTCGGCTTCCTATGAGAGGTGATTTGAGTTATGAGGTATAGAACAGAGTCTGCCAATGACTTCCCGACATTTTTTGTTTCATTCATCTGAGTTTGGTCCCAGGCAAACTGATTTAAAACCTCCCATATATCTCAAAGTCCACAATCTGCACAGTGTGATTAGGTATCAGTTTCAAAGCTCAACCAACCCCTCACAGGGCTGTTTCTGGCTTTGACTGTGGGTGATGACGGATGATTGGACCCGCACCAACATTCATTCAAGGCAGCTTCTTCCTCCGGTACCTCAGTCTTGACTCTCCTCATGCTTACTTGATTTTATATTGTAAGAGCTGTTTTAAACCTGAAACTGGTGTCTTCAAGAAAGAGTGTTTACAAAATGGGTTTTAATAGACGTCTTTATCGACTAACAAGTTTATAATTTCTATAATTTTATTAAACATGGGATGATGCAGGACAGCTTGTTGAACACTTCAAATGTGAGTGGAATTTCAGTGGCTGCTCCAGTCACCCATAAGAGAAACAGTGGGTTTGGGTCACACATCAGTAGCTATTTCATAGCTACACATGGGGCTCTCTCTGTCTTCTCAGTTGTTAGGCGGTGCGTTTGATTTCATGTATTTGCAAAGTTGACTCCTTTTCCCAAACTTCAGGGCTCAGAGTTCAGTGTTGTTCTTGATATCACTGCGTTTTTTTTATGCTCTCACATACAGTTAGAGGCAAACAATCATCTAGTTGTCAATTGCATTCCAGATGAAAACTGGGATGAGGACCAGCTGCTTGGTTTTGAACCCTGCAACGAAAACCTGATCTCTGGCTGCAATATCATCAATGGGAAATGCGAGTGCGACACCATCCGGACCTGCAACAACCCCTTCGAGTTTCTCAGGAAGGATATGTGCCTTTCAGCTCTAAAGAGAATTGAAGGTAAGCACGCTTTTTAATTGCGCTCTCTGGTGTGCCTCTGAGCAGTGATCAGATGTGAGCCTGAAAAGGCCAAACACAGGCTGACAGAGATGAGCCATTTGTATCGCCCCCAAATCCCGTAAGTGTCATTAAAACTTGCCAGGTGCTGATGTGGTGGCGGTGGTGGTGTGCGCACACGTTGGAGCTTCTGGAAGCCAGGGGACCGTGATGCCGTAGAGGTGTGAGCAGGGGCGTGCATTCCAGCGTGTCTAGGTCCCCTCTGCATGATGGATGATTTCATGAGTGGTGTTCTTGAGAGCAGCTTCTGTTGTCACCGGGATGGATCAGAGGATGGTGTTCTACCTGGAGAGCCTGCGAGTTAGAAGTGCGGCTCATCTGACCAGAGAGGGGCTCCCTCCAGCTCAGACGGCAGAATTGTGTCATGGGCATTGCAGGTGGAGGTGAGGGTTGCTCTGCAGGACAAACATGACACGGGGGTAGATGGGTCATTGGCCATTTTACTCTGGGGAAAAGTCAGAAATGATATTAAAGCAAAAAGAAAAACATCCTAAGATGGCCATGGCCATGACTTCTTGTGTATTTGTGCAGACATCTAGGAAAAAGATCGAGGACTCAAAAATGGGGATGCATGATGGCAGTGATCAAGGGTGGCCTCCCCAGATCATGATGCAGTGTGTTACCGCGGGGCTAACCCAGGCTTGACGGAGCCCTGGCGGTGGCGAGGCTTCTGTGTCTGTTTCCAACCACAGGGGCAGCAGTTTTGAAACCATCAGTTGCTCTACAGAAGAAAGATGAGATTTTTTTTTTACTCCACCCCCCCCCCCCCCAAAAAAAAATTTATTACAGTCTCAGAAATCATCAGGGGCAGTTGTACTCCGTCTTGAAATTTTGCTATGAATCATGGTCTAGTTAAATCCCGGGCTTGAGAACAGACAGACTTTCACTAAGGCACTGTTGAATATAACTTTTATCTCTGAAAGAATGTCATTCCAAGATCATGTCAGACCAAGAATTCGTCAGGTTCACAAGTTCACAAGTAGGGCAGGACTGAAGCTTCTGGATTTTTTTTCCTTCTAAGTTATATGAAATAATGATTAAAAATATGACATTTATTGTCAAGAAATTTATACTTTATACTTAATATACAAAAAATACATATTTCATAGTGATGACAAATTAAGGACAAAGATAAAAAAGGTTAAGGAGAATAGCTCAGAATAAGAAAAACTAGCTCTGAACACACAAAAGATTTTAGGTATAATGGCCTAAGTAACCTAGACTCTTATTTTTGTAAATGAAACAAAAATTGTCACAATTGGCCCAACTGGTAGCATTTTGATAAAGGGAGGGGGAAAAAATCAAAATTGTCAAGAAAAAAATAAGACATTTATTGTAGCTTCTAAACCAGTGCCTCTCTTTCGGTTTTCCATCATTGTCGAAATGTGACAAGCGACTGTAGTTGGAAACAATAGAAAGAGAATTAACTTTTCAGAAACTGGAACAATCTGCGCCTAAGTGAAAAACGGAGATCTCCAGCATTGATGAGCCACAAGCCTACTAGCCCTGTCAATTACTCTTTCCATCACAGCTTGACCTTAGACAATGTGGTCACATGCCTAACTCATGCTCATTGTATCACGGCCCTTGGGTCACCCCCTCCGCCGCCCCCAAAGGGTGCTATTGTAGCCACATGAGGGTGTACACACTTAGAGATCACGTGGTCCCATGTCCAGGTGGATACTCGCATGAATGTAGTTATCCTGACATACTTGGAATGGTTTCTCTCAAACTCCGCAGCAGTTGGGAGTCCTGTGTTTGTTGTTCTGGATCCAGCCCTGAAGCTGCCTCCACGTGCGAGCATTTCAGGCGGATGTTGAGGATCACCGCTGTAGGTTCACTTGGAGTTGTTTCTCCCTCATGATTTCCGTCCTTGTCCTTGCTTAGACCACCTTTCAAGTCACTTCACACCGGGTCCTCGAGCACGGCGTCTCACTCGTGTGAATGGAACAGATCTGTGCATGATACACTATCCCGGTATTGAAGTTTTGTTCTAAAACTCTATGCACACAAGACTAGGAAGGTTACATTTTTAATTAGTTGGGTCACATACTTATGATCTTATGATCTTTAAGATACAGTGATCAACTGCGTTGATTTATTAAAACGCTTCTTAAAAGGCTATGTACAAGATCCAGCCCTTGCAATTTCGAGTCCATTTCCACAGGAATAATTATTGCATGTGATTCAGTTTCTGTAACTCTTTAAAAATAATTCTTGCAGATGTCTCAATATAATGCCAACGTAGGATTGGATGAGGTCATATAAAGTTAATGTGTCTTCTATAGACAGTATTTTCTTATTCAAAAGAAAAGCACTTTACAATGTGGAAATTCTCCTGTTAGTATATAAGAATTTCTTCTCTACTGAGGAATATTCTGGAGAGGATAGCAGCATTACTGGTCATCAGTTATATGTCAATTGTGGAGTAACTAAGAGATGGAAGAATACTATTTTATAATTAAGTAGGAAATGCATGAAGTCGAACTGGAATGCTATTGGAATTTGAGCCAAGAGGACGTTTCCTGGATTGGTTTCCTAGATCAGGTCGCAGGGAGGAAGCAGAGTCTGAACAATTTAGAATTTGGACAGTGAGGGCCATGGCCGAGGAAGTGGAGTCCAAGAATATGAACAAGGTGGACAAAAGAATAAAATGTAGAAATACAAATGTGTGTGACTCACACACAAAGTATGTCGGAAACTCGGTTAAAAGAGCCAAGTTCTGTGTTGGTAAGTAAGAGGAAATAAAACTAAGGAGGCAAAATGGACAGCCCGCCTGCGACACGCAGGGAGTTCAGACCTGACCCTGTGAGCTTCCGGAAGTGCTGCAGGTTCATGGGCAGGGACAAGTAGAACTCATGGCACCAGTGTTCCTTAGACAGTGGGTATGGGGATCACACCAAGTACAGAAGGTGATCTCTCAGAAGGGGCAAGAGACTGCAATCCTCAACTTCTTAGAGTTGCTTCAGCTTTTGAGACTGGACAAAGGTGCTCTCTGGACAAACAGTGGGAGAGTTTGTATACACATGATTTGGGGAGGAAGAACCTGCAGTATGTGCTAACATATAAAGGAGTAGAAAAAGTCCAAAGTTGATTCTGGGGTTTCTAAGCTGACATAGTAGGAAAATGATAATGCAAGTAGCCAAATGGGAAAAGCTTCTTGAAGGTGCTTTGGTTTGAAGTAGAACTGACAGGTAATCGAGTGGTATGGTTAAGTCATGGGTGATGTGGAATCAAATGAGGCTTTAAGTACTATGGGAGAGGGTGCAGCCTGTTTGAGTGATGCAGTGAAGATAGAGGAACCATTACTGCCACAAAGGGACTGATTGCAGGAGCAATGCTTTTACAGAACAAGGCAAAATTGGGTCTATTTCCCAGTGAAGCATTTAGCCTGAGTCATCAACAGGCATGGAGACAGAAGCAGGGATGGTGGGGATTTGAAGAGAAAGAAGAAAATGTTCATCTCCAACATGGGAAGAGTGAACTAACAAGGAAACTATAGTAGAGTGCCAACCAGTGTTGACAGCTTACTTGAGGTGAGTGGTTACCAATGCAAAGGAAAACTGATCAGCACAGTTGGTGATTTCTTCCTCCCTGTATTAGTCCGGGTAAGCTAGAGAAACAACGCGTATGGATATAAGGGAATGGTTTATATACAAATGGTATGGAACATTGAGAAGCATCCCAACCCAGTTCAATACAAAGTCATAAGTCCGATATTAGCTCATATGTCTGATATCAGTCTATAATATCTCCTTCCGACTCACAAAGTCACAGGTCAGTGGGTGCAGAGTCCTGGCTCCTCATTTCCAGGTCTCAGGGTCCATCAACACCATCCAGTGGTGGTAGAAGCAACTCAGCGCTGGCAGGGCTCTCCACATGGCTTCTCCAGCTTCACAGGTCTGGTTCCATCAGGGTGATGCCGTGTGGCTTCTCCTCCGGCTCCTTTAGCTCCTCGGACGCTGTCATCTTCTCTTGTCCATAGTTTGTTGTCTCTGAGACTGACTCCCAACCACTGGGGAGATAGCTTCTCATCTCCACGAGTGAAATATATCAAGATTTCCCAGAAGTCTCAGGAGAAAGCCATCCTCACACGGAGGCCTCATTGGCTACTCAATGGCTATCTCCAGATTAACAGGCTAGACTCCACCCCTACATCTCAATCATGGAATTAGCATAAGCACATGAATGCCCCCCTCCCCCACTTCAGCTCTGCTGCAGGTGCACAGCAAGTGGAGAAGTGAGTCCCAAGACTGGTATTTTTCCTGGCAAGTATGATAGGAAGTAGGAGGTACAAGAAGAGATTGGGGGTTACACAAAAGTAATTGTGGTGACAGGTTGTGTAACCTACGATGGAAAGAAGACAGTGGTGTCGCGTGATGAGCTGGTAGGGTCAGTGGCAGGGAAGAATTGCTGCAGGACGGTAGTCAAGGAAGTGAATAGCACTCTTGAGAATATTTGAAGTCAAGATTTCAAAAACAGAACTGCCATTGGTTATGGTACGGCTAGTATATACTTTTGGATAGACTGAGCTGAAGGGAAATGAGGGGGACAGGCTCGTGGAGT
This sequence comes from Nesogale talazaci, assembly GCA_004026705.1. Taxonomy (NCBI): domain Eukaryota; kingdom Metazoa; phylum Chordata; class Mammalia; order Afrosoricida; family Tenrecidae; genus Nesogale; species Nesogale talazaci. Next base: position 33,583 of record PVJH01013103.1, on the reverse strand, counting down.
TGGGAGGTCAGGGGTTGAACCAAGGTGCCTTGTCTACTTGGGGGATCAATTTGCTGCCTGGAAAAGTGGTAGGAATAGTAGTTGGGAGGAGGAACTGAGCCAGAAGGTCCATGGATAAATGTAGCAACATGTTACTTGTCTTTGGTGACATAGCCTCATGGTGTATGTCCCAGATGAACAAGGATGTTGTGTTTTCAAAGGGGAAGGTCGCCATGAGAACAAAGAGGACAACTACCTCACCTCCGTACTGTATGTCCTGTAGGCAATAAAGATAACCTTACCTGTGAGGGCTTCAAGGGAAAAAGACGAGTCAGGAGGTACCCAGGTTTCAGCTAGAGCATGAAGGTCAAAGGAAACTCGATAGTAAAGTGAAAGCAGTGGAGAGTTTGCTGATGACAGAGCATGCATTCTAAAAGGCACAGTAGATGGATTTGGTATGGTGGGTTTTGAAGTGATTTTGCAGAGCTAAGTCAGGATGAGAGTCCAGTGGTGAATTTGGACTTGGTTCTGCTGGTCTCTTATAGGAAGGTCACCAGTTGGCTGTAGATGTAACTGTCTTTGGGGGGCCGTTCAGTGTTAAATGGGCAGTGTGGGTAATGGGGTGGGAGGAGGAGTGTTTTTGCCAGAGTGTGATGGAAAAACAGGGATTTACCCCTTCACTAAGCTTCTGGGAGTAATGTCAAGGAGGATTTTTAAACATACCTACAACTTTAAAAATGTTTTAGGGAGTCACTGCAGGCTATTCAATACCATATTTATAGATTTATGGAAAATATTGACAGCATCTGGACATTAAGAGGATTCCTGTCATTTACTTAATATTTGCTTAGAGAGAAGGAGTTGATCTTGGATTGTACCCACAGTCTCTAGCCTATAATGTATGTGCACACTATTATAAATTCACCTGGTCACAGGTTTCTCAGATTAATCTTTATTTTTCCAAGGAAGAGGAGGAAGCCTGATAAAGGGAAAGGTATGCCAGTCATACTGCCTCTCCAACTCTAGGAGAAACCTGTTCACGTCAAGTCGTTTCTGAGTCGTGGCAACCCCAGGAGGGTAAAACTGACTCAGGGTTTCAAGGCTGTAATCTTCACAGATTCCCAGAGTGGCTGGTGAATTCCGAAGGCCGGCCTTTTCTTTAGCCTATAGGTGCTATAACCACGGGACCACCAGGGATCCTTAATTCTATACCACCCACCCTCTAGATCAGTAAGTTTATATTCTATAAAATAAAGTTGGTGTACACAAGTAGAGAAGGAAATCAAATCATGAAAAACAGAACCAACCTGTGCAGCTGCATCAAGTTATTCCTGGGGGACCACTCTGGGCTTCATCATAGGAGATACGGTTGATCAAAAAGACTTCCAAGGTTGAATGAATGAATGAATGAGACTCCTTTTTGCAGTAAGTAGCTCAATACTTAAATTTTGTATTTCTTAAATTTTGTAATTCAGAGAGGTTATAATTAGTTCCTGAGTTCTGATAGCATAGTGGTTAGGTGCTCAGTTGCTAACTGAAACGTCAGCCATTCAAATCCAATCAGCCACTCTATGGAAGAAAGATGTGTCAGCCTGCTTCTATAAGCATTACAACGTTGGCAGCTCTTGGGCAGTTCTTCTCTGTCCTTCATGGTTGCTATGAATCAGAATCCGTTTGTCAACAATGGGTGTCATAAGTTGAGGAAGAGAATAAAAGATAAAACATGAAACCATGCCAACCTTCGCAAAACCAGCGACATGCTTCAGTGGGGAAACAGTCGTTTATTCATTTATCCAGCAAATACTTACTTAATGGTGAATGTGTACTGGGGACTATTTTAGGGACTGAAGGTACATTCTCCTTGGAGCCTACTTTCTAAATGGTGCATGTGCAGTAGACGAACAGGCAATGACATGCCATCTAACAAGGGCTCCGAAAACCAATTGGTAGGGTGCCATGATAGAATTACTTGGAAAACTGCTTTAGATAAATAAGGATGTTAGGAAATTTCTCTCTGAGAGGATGGCAGAAATTTGAATGCAGAAAGAGATCAGCCTTAGGATGATCTGAGTGGGGAGAGAATGCAGAGGGCAAATAGCAAGTGTGGAAGGGCTAAAGTGAGCTCACACTTGACTTGTTTAAGGTCTGACCGGAAAAATAAAAGGTGGCTGGGACTAAAATGCAGAGAGGGAGGTGTAAGGGATGCAGTTGAAGAGAGAAAGAAGAGCCAGACCACCCAGGGCCTTCTGTAGCACCATGAAGTGTCTGGCCTTTGTGATGAGTAGACAGAGAAATGGTACATGGATTTTGAGAAAGGGACTGCCACAGTGTTATGGTTTGTGGGTACATAGGGAGTGTGAGCATGCTTAGGAAGATGAATGTGACAGGTGTGTGCATAGTAGAGGGGCAGAGCGGGCGTACACGGGCCTGTGCAGCAGTGAGTGGTACAGGAATAGGCAAGTGCTCTCTGGGCAACGGGAGAGGGAACTTAGAAAGGACTGTGACTCTCTGAGTTATTCTGGTGGTGCTGAGGGTGAGGTGTCCCACATCCACCCACTGCTCCATGGGTGAGTGAGGAGGCTGTCTGTTCCCTAAAGATGGATGGTCACCGAAATGTGAAGGGGCTGTTCCAGTCTGCCCTGTCGAGCCAAGTCCAAACTGTCACTGTAGTGGTGGGTGCGTTTGTTGTTTATAATCCTAGGATGAAGTTTTTAAAAAGTACACATTTCATTATTAAGTGATTAATTCATATCCACTTTACTAAAAAGCTCTTAAAAGAGCTTGAGCTGGTCAGACCCACATCCACTGTTGGCATTTATTAATAATAAGAGTGACAAGATGATTAGATAATTACATAGTCGGTTAAAGGAGGAGGGTCTTGGTCATAGACTCACTCGCCAGGCTCGGAAGACAGACAGACTCCCTTCCGTGCTGCTCCTTACAAGGTAGAGATGGTCTCCTTGTCCCTGTACTCATTGATCTATTCAGGCAGCGTCAGTCCTGTGCCCCATGCCTTGGATTCTGCTAGTTTGTATGTGACTCAGTTTGCCCTTGGAGTTAAGAGGCTGTTTCCTAAATGGCCTTTAAGAGTGCTGATAATTGTCATGGGTTACAAGCACTATGCGAGCTAAGCTTTTGATTTTTAAAGCTCCTTTGTGCATGCCTTACATGATATTCCTAAGCATTTGCCTATCCTGGAAACATACCTTACATTGAATATATAGTATGTAGGCAGATAATCAAAAGTTAAATGATCACATATTTGTTTGGAGTTTTGTACTTGTGTTTCCCCCGCCCTGCCCCAACACCAGTTAAAATAAAAACAAGTTTAATTTTGTTTCTGCGCTTATGTGTTCTGAAACTAAAATCATTCTGACATGGAGACAAATAGAACTTCTGTTTTATAGCCTTTTCTGTTTCTTTTTTGGAAAAACTTTAAGTTAACAGTTGCTTCGGAGTCCTGACTTATAATTATTCCAAGGTCTAAGTTTACTGTTCTAATCCTACCTAAGGAAATGTTAGTGTTGTGTGAGTTTCTTGTTCCACCTTTAGGTTCTTTATTTGCTTATATTTCACATGTAAAGTACAAGCGCTAAATTCTAACTCTTGTTCTTGCTTATTATCGACATTTTTCCTTGGTGTCTAGCCTGCAGTACAACCTGTGCTATGTGTGGGCAGATCAACTATTCTGACTCTGGTTGCTCTCTGTAATATTTTTCAACAGGTACCATGTTTGATTGTGTTTTCGAAAGCCATATTATATTATATGCTTCTGTTCCTAGAATGCTTTTCCACAAAAATTTCTGTTCCTGTTGGGTAGAAACCACTCCATGAGAATGTTAGTATGTGAGGCTGTGAGAGCATTACTAACCTCCACTCTGCCATTTAGTGCAGCAGCATCTCCCTCCTGACACTCTTGCCCGGGGGTCCTCAAACTACTACCAGTGGGCCACATGTGGCCCTAGGAGGACATTTATCTGTCTGCGGATGTTTTTGCTGCTACTGCTTGTCCTGCTTAGCAACCGACTCATCTCGAACCCGCAATGAATTTGTTTGTAGTTTTGTTTTGTTTTTAACTATAGTCCAGTCCTCCAACCGTCTGAGGACTGTGAACTGGCCCCCGGTTTAAAAAGGACCCCATGTGAGTCTTGCCACTGGAGTGGTGCAGGGTGATGATTCTTTTCGCTGCACCAAGAAACCTACCGCCTGCACTGGGTAGGGTTCCCTCCACGTTCATGGTGCTGCCCAGACCCCTCTTAGATGCCTCAGAGCCTACTGGTTACACAGAGGTTTCTGAGTGAGCATCAACTCGATGGCTGTGAGTTTAGTATTTGGTTTTTAGAACTTGAGTGTGTTTTGTTGTTTTTTCCACAAGCCCCCTGCAGAAGTTGTTACTGAGTCAGAACCATACTTTGAGTGGCAAGGCTATAGAGATTTTATGGGAATCTGTGTCCCTTTTTAGAGAAATGGATTCGTTGCCCTTTTATGTGAGTTTAGTTGTCTCAATAATCATCAGACTTACTTAGGATTTCAATATTCTCCTTTCATTGTCTTTCAAAACAAAGCATATGCTATAAAATGTGTTAATTTTAAACTTTTTTTTTTTTGCCATCAAGTCAGCATTAAGAGAAATTCAAACCCAGTTGAGGCACTTCATTATTGCATAGAGAGGGCCACGTAGAGAACCCCAACAAATCTGAAGACTGGGTTCTGGGGATGTCATTAGTTTTTATAGAGGTGGACCTTTATATAAATTCATCCATTTTAGTTTTTTCTAAACTCTAGAGAGATATCCAGTAGTCTTGTATCTATTAATGTCAATAGTTTTTTTAATATATGATTATTTTGAGTGCCCCTTTCTATTAAAGGACTCAGGGTGGCACAGTGACTTAAGTGTTGAAAGCTAACTGAAAGTTCTGCGCGCCAAACCCCCTGGCTCCTCTGCAGGGGTGACAACACGCAGTCTGCTTCTGTAAAGATTTACCGCCTCAGAAACCCAGAGGCACACTTGTGATTTGTCCTGTACAGCCATGGCGAGTCAGAATCAACTTGATGGCCGTGGACTCTATTGTATGAAATGGCTCCCTAACGGAGTGCTGACTTTAGTAGAACTGGTACAGCATGAGCCCAGAGGAGCCAGTATCCCCCGAGTCAGATTAGACGTACATAAGCGTGTGATAGAGCCAAGTTTAATCTGTGAGGCTTTGTCGTTTTGGGGTGTCATCAAGTTGACTCTGACTCATAGTGACCTCATGTGACAGAGTAGAACTATACCCACTAGGGATTTTCCTGGCCGTAACCTTTCCCAAAGAGTTCCTGAAGTCTGTTTTCCAGAAGAGCCCAAGGGAGAGTTTCAAAGCAACTACTTTCCAGTTCACAAAAGAGGGCTTAGCCATTGTTCCACAAGAGCCCCTGTTCTCTTTCTCCTCCTCGTTTTTTAAAATAAGCTGTTTTTATTGTGAATCGAGTTAAGGTTTATGGAGCAAATCCATTTTCTTTGTTGTTTTTTGTTGTTGTTGTTTTTGTGTGGCATCACTGCTCTGGTGGGAGTAGGCAGCCCAGCCTTGCTCCCGGAGAGCTGCTGGCAAATCCATTTTCTGCCGAATAGTTCATACAGACTTTGTTTCATCTGATGCATTGCAGTCCCAACAATGTAGTATCACTTTTATTACCTATTCCCTTCCTATGCTTCCGGTTCACATGTTTCTTCTTCCCTAGCCCTTCTGAACTTTGTCCTGGGTGAAAATTGCTCTTTGATCCCAAATGGTTGTTGATTCTAACTTCTACGTAACTCTCTGGTGGTATTGGCCCCCTGAGAGACCCACCAATTGTTCTGCTGGAAAATGAGTTACGGGGGTGAGTTCCTTTCCAGACTAGAAAGGTTTGACCAAGGACCATGCATGGTCTGGGGGTGGGGTGGGGGTGGGGTTCCATCTATCTCTGCTGCACACAGAAGCTCGGTCTTTTTTCTGATTTTGCATTTTGTTTCACGTTTTTCTTACACTCTGTCCAGGATTTGCCCATGTGGTTGACTCCCTCCTTTTCTTACAGCTTGTCGACATGATAATTATCCTGTGCCACAGGGGCTAGCAATTGGGTGGATAGTGTATTCTTTTCTGAAGCTAATGAAATCTAGGGAAAAGCATCTTTGAGAAGCTTTTAGACTTTTTAGACTGACGTTGCAAATCATCAGTAATAGGACACTTGTGCGTGTGTGTATAATAAATACAAATGTATTAATTTAACATCCCCCTCCCTCCAAAAGTAAATTTCAAAAATGATGCTTATCTACCCTGAAGCTAAGAATTCTTTACTGGAGGAAGCATGCCTTCTCAGCTTCAGGGCTTTTGTGTATACCAAGTATTTTAAGTTAGGTATTCGTTTCATTAAAATTAATCATAGAGCCTCAATTCCTTTTCGGTCACCTCTGAAAGAAGCATTCATGCACATGAAGGCATTGCTCTAGCTCGCACGCATTGTTTTTTTAAACTTCGCTTTAGCAAACTGTTGCTTATCGAGATTGGAAACTCTTAACCATTTCCTTGAAAAGATACACAAACCACTTGGCCTCACCTTCCAGGTGGGTCAGGACCCTCATGGCCATGCAGCCCCATCTGAAGTTCCTTCAGTGGCAAAAGAGACAAGTGAGTGAAGGCACCGAGGATGTCAGAACCCACACCAGAGCTGCTGCTGACTTCTTGGTCCCAACTCAAGGCAGCCGAGGGGACAGTGGAGAACTGCCCCTAGAGGTTTCTGGGCTGCACATCTGTATGGAAGCAGACCACCATGTCTCCTCTGCCTCCTTGGAGGGGTGGGCCGTCTGACTCAGAATTTTCAGATAGTGGAATTTTCCTACGAACTTTTTGAAGCTCTTTCCCGAGTGTGTGTGTGTGTGTTTATACATGCCTCTAAGCTCTAAATGCAACATTTCTTGTTTTTTTTTTAAAACGCTAGTTAAAATACAGGCAAAGAGTATGTATAGACATTTTTTTTCATAAGTAGGAGACTTTTCAAGTTCAGGTTGATTAACGGTCTGGGATTCAGGACTTTATAAGTTCAAACTTTGGGGAGCAGTTGTCCTCAAAAGCATTTTTGAAAGGAAAAAAACAAAAGCCTTGTTTTGATGTCTTGATCATTGGTACAGGGGAAATAAACGGGCTACCAAAAGGCGGAAGCCCGTTTCCACCATCTGGGAAATAAAAACAGGAAACTCAGCTTGGCCCCAGACCAGCTGGAGAGGAGCAGCTGTTGAATAATGTTGTATACCTGCGTTTTACTTTTGGAAGTCATACGGTGACCTTTGATTGTTGGGAGTTGCTGGTGACCCCTCTACCCTCCCTGCCCCCCAAACCCAGAGTAAACACTTTGTGCCCTAGTGGTGGTGGTAGTTTGGGTTAAGGGGGCAGGGCGGGGACTGTAAAGTCTGAAGCGGGAGTCAGAGCGTGTGTGCCTTGGGTGTAGGGAGCATTGCGTTTGACCTCACGCGATTGCACTGAAGGAGTGTGGGGAGAAGCAATTCTTTCATTGGGCCCTTGGAATGGTGCTTTTTGTACCATCGTGTACATAACGCCATACTCTTCTCTACGTTTATTAGCCCACTCCCTTCCTTGCTTTCGTTTTTAACACTACTTTTCAAACCATCTCTTCTGACTTGAGCAGTTAGTTGCAAACAACTGCCAATCCTGTTACCTATCCCCAGGTTAGGGGCGCAGCAACAGAGCTCACAGATGAGCAGCTCTGGTTAAATGTAAGATAGCTAACATGCAGTTCATATGCTTCAGAAGAGACACTGGTTCCCGTGGTTATTAGAAGGAGACCTTGACATTTTCCAGCAGAGGAGGGGTGTTCTAGGGGAGCATGTCTAAAAGGTACTCTTTTCCCCTAACGAAGGTGCTTTGAAAAATGAGCCTCGTGCCTGACTTTAGCAAGTTAGCGCCTTCGCTCCCGTTGGTCCCGAGCAGGCCCTGGCTGTTTGTGGTCTCTGATGTGTCCGTAGGTGACCGCTCAGCTGTTCCCAGCCTGGCTGTTTGTGGTCTCTGATGTGTCTGTAGGTGACCGCTCAGCTGTTCCCCAGCCTCGCTCCGTGTGTGTTCTGTAACACAGAGCTGCTGCACTGTGGCTTCGTCCAGCTGTGTCCGCCTGCACTCTGGCCTCACAGAGATTTGCCTGACGTGGAGCAAAGGGACTGCTGGCCTAGGAGGCCTGCGGAGCAGCTGGCTACGGGAGCTGGTGGTGGTGACCCCTTCCCAGAACAGGGCTCCCCTCCTGAGACAGAGATTCTCTGCTTCCTGCAGGGCAGCACCCTTGACCCCCCAGGCCTGCTTGGCTGATCAGCCAGGGAGAGAACAGGAGGGAGCGCACCTGAGTACCACGCATGAGTGTCTCTGGCTACTAAGGCCTCATTAATCAGTATAATTAATAATCCAAGTCAGGATCTGGGTTATTGTACAATTCAAACAAGCGTAGACAGTTTGATTTTGTACTGATCAGGGGTAGGGGATTGACTCTGCTAAGAGAAGCATGTTGAAAATTATTTATACCCTGCGAATTTATAGTCAGTCCCAAGTGGCAGTTTCAAATGCTCTGATAGTTTTATCAATGGTGCTAAGGATTCTTTGTCACGGGATTAAATTGTCTCCCTTCCGCACTCCCTTGCCTCATCAGTATTCTCTATATTAGGAAGCACCTTGATTGAGAGAGCTGAGGGGAGAAAGCTGTCTCTCCCTGAGAAGGTGCTTTCTTTTTTATGTAAACCCTGTAGGAGGGTGCTTTCTCACCTGAATCCTGTTCCTTCTCCTGTTGGGGGGAAGGACCTTCAGCTGGCCTGGCTGACAGGGCCATGGGAAGATGAGTGTAGGGAAGTCTTTTGCCCTCGAGAGTTCTAGTGAAAGAGACAAGCTAACTAGCCCAGCTTCAGGAAGAGCAGAGTGATCAAGGTAGGGTGGCCATACCCTGTCAAAATATGTTCTAGAAGATACTGATGAGTGAAAAAAAACCAATTAGGCTGATTTTAACCAGTTGAAAAAAAATACTTTATGATTCATAACCATGGTGGATGTATGTTATGCAATCTTCTTTGTGGATGGTAAAATCTTTTTTGAGAACAATACTTGTACTAATTTTTCCCCTTTTCTTTTTATTTAAGATATGTTATAATGCTAAAATTTGAATCACTCCTAGATCCCAGGGACCTTAAGGAAGTATTCCTTTCTGGGGCATCTGGATAATTTATTTTGAAGCCTGTGAGAACAGTCTCTTACTAACTCATACACTTGCCAGTTAAGAAGGAACTTGTGCCACTTGTTGCTAACACCAACAGGCTGGCATCTGCCCCTTCTTAGGGTGTCCTTCTGCTTCTGACTTGGGGTCTCCACACCTAAGTGTTTGCAGCTTCAGAAGGAAGTGACAGCAGTAAGTGGTGTCATGAAGCTCTAAGAGAGAAGGTATTAACACTCAATGAATCAATATTTGTGTGAGTTTTTAAGGGAGTGGAATGCCCCTCTAAATTAAGGGTGATTTTTTTTTTTTTCATTTTTGCTTCCGGCTGACAGCTTGCTGGTTTTCCTACACCTCGTTCTTTTCTCCGTCGCTGGGGTTTTTTTTTTTTTTTTTTAATTTCCCGAAAAGCCAGTGAAGTGCTCTCTTCCTTATCAGGAGCCCTTTTTCCTGTTCCAATAACAAAAGAACAATACAGGACCTTCATAATGTTGAAACATCGATGCTTCCAATGGCATTTCATATGTCCATGTGTTTGTCTGCAGCTAGAATCCGAGTCCTATAGACACAGAGGAGAGCTGTGTGGAGCAAAAGCAAGGCGATAATGTACCAGGGACTCGTTGGCTTGTTTGATTTTCCTTTTGCCCAGTTTGGGAAATGAAATATTTATTTATTTGTGTTTGTTTTTGGTCCTTAATACTTTGTTCCCATGTTCTATCATTCAGAGTTAAAGTCCCGAAAATTTAAAAGGTGGGTGAGACCACTGGTTGACCCAGTCATCAGGACATTTTTGCACATGTCCAGAAGGCATTTGTGCTCATGTATATAGTATATAAAAGATGATTATTTACTGTTCTTGCTGATTTGGCAAAGGAAAAAAAATTAAGTCAGGGCCACCCAATAGAGCTCTTACAAATATTCGAGGTATGTTTTTGCAACAGCAGGCATGAAAGGACTCTTGTTTTAGTGTTTTGGTGTCATCTGAGTTCATGGCCGAGGTGCACTTAAGAGTGCCTTCTGTCGAGTGTCTCTGTGGACTGACATGGAGCAAGGCCACTGTCCTCGGGTGGGGGAGCGGGGAGGTCCTGCTGCACACCCAGGGCACCTGAGTTGCTCTCTTTCCCAAGACATGAAACAAAAATTAATATTTTCACTTACGCTATGTTCAGCCCAGAGATAGTGCAACTGGTGAGGTTTTTAAATTGCCTCAGTATCGTGCATGTAACGTTTAAGGTGATAGCTCCTCGTGACGGTGAAAAGAAAAGAGAGTATTATCCCATCCGTTCCTGTGTTCTCGGGGCCCTTTGGAATTCTGTTTGGAGCCTTGGAGCCTTCTGAATGCTTCCTGATCGAAAGCCCACGGATTGCTGCTCAGTCAGGAGGTTCCTGTGAAAGGGATGCTGTGGTGTCACACCTCAGTGCCACATAGAATTCCCAAAAATGTGATGTGTGTGTGTCCTGCCGTGACTCCGTGCCTGGCTTCTTGTCTGCTGCAGTTCTAGCCTGATTGTAATACTGTCCTGGGGGTCCTTCGAATAGTCAAGAACTGACCAAACCTGGTTACTCAGGAGAGTGCATCCGTGTGGAGCCCTAGTGTGTTGGGCCGCCCTTTCTGTCTGCACTCACTCAGGGAAGGTGACTGGAGTTGGCATGCATTTATTACAGTTGCCATTTTACGTATCATGTAGCCATGAGCCCACAGGGGTATGAACTGTGCTGGGCCACTTCCTGGCAGGTAGATAGTGCATTGCACCCACCCAGCAGCTGTGTGGAGTGTGTTCCATGAAGATGATAGCATTTGAGAACCCTGTGGCGTGAAATTTTACTTTGCAATGGGGCGTTGCCAGGTGTCCACCTTAACTCAAGGCAGTCGGATTCTTGTGCAGAGTAGGAAGCGTGTTTTCTGCAACACATTATAGCCAGGCATACTTGTGTGCTTTCTGTACCAGAGAGGAGTACACACACACATGTGCATACATGAATATATAGTTAATTGTGTACATGCACATACATTGGCTCACTTTCATCAAACTCAGAGCGAGACACTGTAAGACAGGGTAGAAGTGCCCCCCTGGATTTCAGAGGACCCAATGGTGGTTTCACATGCCTGACTTTGGGGAACACACCCTGGTTAGTCACCACTATGCCATCAGTGCTACCAGGCCCATACATGGTGACATGATAATACATGGAAACAAGTACAAGCTTGTTACTCACTGTGTACCTGACTACCTGTACCTGTATTTCATTAGCTAGGACAATGCTGATCATGGTGCTCTCCGATTCAGAGTTCTTGAAAATGTTGTTTCTATGTATTATCATGTCACCATGCATTGTGAATTATGTGAAGCTTTACTGAGATTCAACAGGTCATCAAACTCCCTATTGTCTTTCCTTGTTATGACTTTCAAATAAATATTATTCAAGTTCCTTCCACTTTCATTTCCCTTATCACTAAACCTACCACACCCAAACTTGCTATTTATTAAGCAGTGTTGTCTGTCTGCTTCCCACATGCTCGTGGAGTTGGCCTTCCTCTGAGTAGCAAAGGAAATATGAGAGATAAAGTTGAAAACTGTCTTCCTCCTGTTGACATTTCTGGTGCAGCAAGTCAGAACGCTTGGCTCCCTCTGGGCAGACGAGAGCAGCGACGGGTCATGAGTACATGGTATGTCCATGTGTGGCCATGATGATGCCCCCCAGAATGTTTAAGAAACATTCTAGTCCATAGGCTAGGATTCTGGTAAACCAAGGGCAGTGTGGTTAACTTGCAAACTATTTACTTCAATTTTCCATATCTGGCAAGGGACAGTGGACACGACAAGAAGGTAGGGATCCCCACAGGGTGAAAGACTCAGATTGTTGCAACCCTTGGAATCTAGAGCCGCCTTCATAGGACAAGCCGCCAGGCTGAACCATCTGAAACTCTGCCAAGGGAGTTCTTTTCTGTAGTTGATGGTTCTCTTTATTGATCTTTGCATCACTGTTCAGTCAGAGGAATTGTTAATTAAGTCACTTACCAACCTGATGCTTCGTGCTTTTGTGTGGTCGTTTCCTCAGTCATCTTCAGCTTTCCATCAAAATCTCTGAATGGTGCTTGGACACACTTTGGATACACGTGTGTTCTTAACACAATGTAGCATGACACTTTTTGTGGTGTTTCCATCCGTCCCAGCTATGCTTTTGAACAGCAGGAAACACATTGCAAGTGGTTATAAATCTTAGGCCGCATACTTGCAACAAAGAAAAAGAAAATGATTGCCATCTCGCATTATTTACCATTTAGTATCTGTAGCATCTAAAGTGACTGAGCATCCCTAGGGGACACAAAAACCCCAAACACAAGATTATAAAGCTATAATACATGAATACATTGAAAGACTAGGGGATATTCCATGCCGAAATAGACTTAAGGATGACTTTATTCACTTACCTGGCATTTTGGAAGGACTCAGGCTGTCAGGGAAATGAACCAATCTGTATAAATATAAGGCACTAGAAATTTAAATAAATCGTGTTTGAAAGTGACACCAGGGTTTTCTTTGAATGCTGCTGAATAAAGTCTGCTTGCTAAATGACAGGGAAATGTGTGTTGGTGGCATGCATAGACGCAGAGGAGCGCAAAAAACCCCCCAAAAAACAACCCTCCTCTTGGAACTGTAGAATATTTAAGCCCTTTAATGTTCTTTTGACCTTCAGTTAGAGGACACAGTCACATAGCAGAGGAAATGCCTCAAATTCTAGCATCTGGGTTTGTTTCTTTATACTTTGTTGGCACTGTTACAACAGTAGGGCTTTTCTTTCCTTTAATTTTTTTTTTTCACAGTACAGTCAACACAGACTTTTCACACAAGCGGGAAAGGACATTCGTGAGGCCAAAAGCAATATGTTTCTGCTCTCTACGCCGTGGCCCGGCCTAATTGAATGGCTTGTTGTTTCAGGGGGAGGCTGGAACCAAAGTGCAAACCCACAAACACCCACCCGCCCCGCCTCCACGAATACAAGGCTTATGTCAAATTAGATGCCCACGCAAATGCCTAGAGATACTCTTAAGTCTATCCAGAACAAAATGTCGTCTCAATGCCCTGTCATTTTGAACTTGTTACCCCTTTAAGTGCCACTAGATTAAAGTCATCTCAACTGTCTATAGTTTGTGGAATTTCAGCTCGCTTTTTCAGCTCCTTGAAGAGGGAATCTTTTTTTATGGTTGCACGAAAGCTAGGTTTAATTACAATACGTTTGAAAACAACAACAAAAAAAGTAGACCAGAACTTTGGATTCCCAAAGAATCCAGACTCACTGGAACCATTGAGCCTAGGGGAACCCTCAAGGCTATTGCCCCCGAGATAGCCTTCAAGCCTTGAGTCAGCTCCTGAAGCCATCTTTCAACAAACCACCAAAAAACCTGTTTACCTCAAAAAGGAAAGAATGTCATCCTTTAGTATTGTGTTCACTATATGCATGTATGTGTATACACACACTCACACACACACTCACACACACAAAGTGGTTTTACCCCCTCATGAAAAAATTCATCCTCTTTTAATTCCATTTCCCACAAACCTTTTGAAGCTCCCTCATTGCAATGTACATGACATTTTTAACACAAAAGAAAAAGATGAGCCCTTTAGGGGGCAAGGAGTCTTAGCTTAGTGGGGGCTGGAACAACTAGAGCAGAAATAACAAGGATGTTGACACAGGAAAGAATGTCGCCAGCGTCAGTGAGCAGGGTGTGTAGAAGCCGCTCCGTCTGTTTTGAGATGTGTATTATCGCCAACACGAACATCAGAAACTTCGATGGCGTCTGTACGTGTTTTGACATAGGTGCTGCATCTCAACTCTGTGCATTCGTAGTTTGACCATGTTTGCCATTTATCACTCGTGAAAGGCTGCCAGAACATGTGAGAAGGAAGCAGTGACATTTCACGTCCCTTAAGTAATTAGAATGCCCACAGCACAGCTGTCATCAGGGGCACCTCTTCGTATTCCCACGCTTTCCCAGGATTCCATCTCGGAGGTTTGCATCTGCCAGGGGTCCGCTTTGCCCCAAGTGTTTTGAGTTACCTGGAATAGCTTCCCCTAGACTTTGGAAACTGGGAAGCTTTTCCGTAGCCCTTCCGTGGACAGTAGCCACCTCCGCCCTCCCTGTTAAGGCCCGCATGCTTTGGCTGTAGGACTGTGCTTTGTCAGTGGTGGGGGCCCTCGGTGGAGTTCTGACACAAAGAGGCAACAGTGCTATTATGTACACGGCTTCCAGGCTGAAAATGAAGAGTAGGTCTGAGACGTAACTTCAGAGTAGTTTTCCAAAGCTGCCTGCTTGACCAAAACAAGTTTCTTTCCAAAGTTTATATACTGCACACAAATGTCCTGTAGAAATTGTGCTGAAAGAGGTCAGCACCGCCGTCCCCCCGCTCAGAGAAAATACCTGTATTATCGCCTCATTTATTCATTTCTTCCTTCAACAAATATTGAGGACCTGCTGAGTGCCAGGCACTGCTGTGCTAGACACTGGTGAACAGGACAGACAAGTTCCCAGTCTCCCTGAAGCTGTCACTTTTGTGTACGTGTGTGTGGGGGGTGGGGTGGGGGTGTGCAGCATCAATAAAATGAGATCCTTACTGCAGGACAGCTAGCAGGATGTTGAGACTGAGCTCGGAGGGTGTGAGAAAGGAAAACCCTCGGGAGAGGTGATTTGGAAGCTGTATTTGAAGGTAAGAGGAGCTAGCTAGCTGGGTGGAGAGCCTGAGGACCCGCCTTGTAGTCAGAGGGAAGCACATGTCCAGAGGCCCCAGCTGAGGAGCGAGCTGTGCACAGTACCAGCTCTAGTGTGGCTGTGGTATAGTGAGTGAGGAATTCAGCCCGGGGGAGGACACCGGACAGGTAGACAGGCACACGGTTACACAGACTTTAACTTAAGGAGTTTGCATTTTGCTAGTATTTCCAAATGCTACAAAGTTTCTTCTACTCAGGATACTTTATGATAAGAAATCTGCGTGTATTTAAAACAACAACAACAAACACTGCCACTGAGATGATGCCAATAGAAAACCACCCAATGTAGGCTCTGCGGGGCTCTGTCAATCTTCTCAGGAACAGGCAACCTCGTTTTTCTCCCACAGCACAGCCGGCGAGTTGGAACCCCGCCCTCGTAGATAGCAGTCCAACGACCCGACAAGGCCACCATGGTAACTCCTTATAAGTTTTTTTCAACTCAGAGCCAGAATATTGAACTTTTAACTTATGCTGGTAGGTAACCATATGCTGAAAAAGCCTGTAATGGACCCACAGTAGCTACAAGATAGGTCCATTTTCCTAGTTGATTTCCGGTGATCTCACACTCACAGTGTCAGGCAGAGCAATGGGGGTGCATCTTAAGCTCCAGTCAGAGAGGCATCATTTTATTGGGGGCTCTTACAGCTCTGGTCACCATCCATTTGGTCAGCTCTTATCACAAGCACATTTGTACGTGTGTTGCCATCATCATTCTCAAAACATTTGCTTTCTACTTAAGCCCTTGGTATCCGCTCCTCATTTCCCCCTCCCTCTCCGCAGAGATGCAGCTTTTAAGGAGATCAGCGTAGACTACTCTGTAGAAATGGATTGGAGCAGGAACTAGAGTGGAATTGCAGGCAATGGTTAGGACCCAGAAGCTTGATGACGAGGATAGACAGGGCACTGCCACCGGACTTGAGAGAAGGGCATGGTGTCTGTGTGTTATTTGAGGTCTAGTGAGGGGACTCACAGAGATCAGAATCGGGGTCAGGCTCAGGCAGGGGTGGACACCAGAGTGACTCTCAATTCTGACTAGAGCATCTGGTGCCATTTCTTGAGACATGGAAGAGTTGGTGAAATGCTTCAACATGCACCAAGACAGAGGTGATTTGGGGTCCTTTGTTTAAAGTCGAGTCATCATATTTGAAAATTAAGTCATTGGAGTATTTGATGTCTGATTCACTTGAGTCACACGTGGGTACGTGGACTCTAGGTCTTAGAGGTTCATTGCTAAATGTGCAATGATTGAAAAGCAGGGTGGATTGAAACTAAATTATGAAAATCACCTGTGATAAACTTTTTTTTTTAAACAGATTTACAACCTTTGTGGATCAGTTGCCAGGCTTGTCAACAAAGGGGCAGCACCGGGAGGTAGGAGTAGAATGTTCTGGTTTCTAGGTTTGGAAACAGTTAATAAAGAGTTGCTATCAGCAGATTGATTATTATAAAGTATCTTACATACAAGAAACACTCAGGCTTTGGAAATACTTCAGGGTCATGATCACGAGTGTTAATTACCACTGACCTGATAAAGGAGAGAAGTAATTATCCAGCCTGACTCGAACTGCCCTGCTACTGGGTCCTCTGAAAGGAAGAGACTGACTAGGTTTACTATTTTGACCTGTCATCTAATTTTAGTTAGGCGCCATTTCATTTCAGATATGCCCTTGTGACCCTGGTGCCTTTTTTTCAGCATCCTGGCTGCCAAATTTTCCAAACACAAAGAGAAAAATCATATTTGTTGTATGTAATGGGAAGAAACGCTGGCGCCGGACCTTCAGAAACCAGAGAGAAGTCCTTCGCCATGTCCAGACCAGTAGCTGACTGGCTCTGATTCACACTCCCCTGAGCATTCCTGATTAATGGGAGAATCTGTTCCGTCGTCTAAAAAGCCTCTTTCCTGAGCCCAGTCTGTCCTGGCTTCAGCGCATGGCCAGATGCGCAGCTAAAGCCCCTGCCAGGGTTCTGTTTCTGATTCCACGCCTCAGCATGGAGGGGTGGGGGTGGGGGTGGTCAGACAACGAAACAAGCCCATGGGAAGAACATCTGATCCATTTGTACGTCTCAACTGACACCAAAGGCACAGCATGTTCTATCAGAACCCAGTCACAGGGGCTGGGCAACTGCGTCTTCTAAGCAGGCCCCCATGAGAGTACAGCCCCCCCCCCTTTCTTTATTCTTGACTCTTACCCAGTTCACTTAGACCTGGGTCTTCAGGGATTAATTTAGTTCTTTAATTTTCCCGTCTTCACACCTCTCATCCCTTAACCTGTCATCCAGCACACCTCTTAATTCCCCTGTGCCCCAGGGTCAGCAGTTCGAAATCACCTGGAGCACCGCAGCCGAAAGTCGAGGCCTTCTGCTCTCAGTTGGATGCCTTGGAGTCAAATTTGGCTCGATGGCAATAAGCTTCGAGTTCTCCATCCCTCTCTACTATCCCCATTTCCACTGGACCCTGGAATAGCAGCTCATGGTGGCCAAGGTTTAGCATTCTTATTCCACCTCTCTGTTTTCCTAGCCTAAAACAGCTGTCTGTTTCACAGAAGTTGTGGCGGACCTGCTGTTTTGGTTGTTAGGTGCTGTGGAGTGGGCTTGGAGCCACAGTGACCATAGGCACAACCAAAAAGAGCCCTGCCCCATGCTGTGCCGTCCTCACTGCTGCCCCAGGCTTGAGCCATTGGTTGCACAGCTGACACTGTCAACGGAAATAATGGGACTGCTACCATAGAGAGTGACATATTTCATTTCTAGCTTTCTTTCTCAATCTTGTCTGTCTTTTGCTTTCAGTCTACTTCCTTTCAGGAGCCTGTTAACTGCTGGGCATTTGGAATCCTTTCAGAGCCTCAAAGGCTAAAGAATGATATTTATTTGAAAGTAAAATCTAGAATAAGCTGGTGCTGGTTAGTCTTGCCAAGGAAGATTGTCACGCAGTCACCATTTGGTATACAGCAATAAAGTATGGCCCCGGCGTGAGTATCTTCCTATTTCCTGGGGAGACAAGTGTGAAAACAGTTTGCTAAAATAGAAGGTAGAAGAAGGAATCACGTTTGTGCTGTAGAGTGGTACATGCAGAAGGGCACCAGAGTGCTGAGAAGGGAGTGCTATTCTGACTGGGAAAATCGAGGTTAATTTTCCTCCTGAAGAAGGTGCCAATTTGTTTGATCCTTGAAAGAGTGGGCGTGGTTTCACAGAGGAAGGGGCCTGGCGCGTGCTGAGGGATGGCAGGTCTCTGAGGAAGCTCAGGGGGCTGAGCCCCTGGCATGTAAATGAGCCCTGTTCTGACTGCTTTCAGAAAGGAACAGGCTGGAATTGTGTCCCTTGGAGGGAAAGAGGTGACACAGTCTCTTCTCCCCCCCACCCCACCCCCACCTTCTCAACGTTGGAGGGTGATGCAGGCTCGTAGTCAGGGAGGAAAGAACTAGCAAAGATGGAGAAAATTCTAGGTGCAAACCCAAGGACACACAGTTCCAGATGGCATGACAAGTTTGCTTAGAGTCCTGGCCACTTGACTTGTCATGCCCTGCTCCTCTTTTGCCATCTCGAGCCCCCCTCACCATGCCATGCAAAGGTGGTGCCGCTTTGCTGAAGCAAAGAGGGACATGAAGTTGCTCTCACTCCACTGGCATGCAGAGCTATACAAATCAAGGTGGGTGGGCAGCCCCCATGGGGCTAAGTGTCAGAATGGACTGGTTGGCAGTGAGTTGGGTTTTATTGGCATTGAGGCCTGGTGGCCTGGAAAGGCAAGTTGTTTCCATCTTAGTCTTGAGGTCTCCTTGGGTTTATGACCTTGAGCCAGTCATTTGACCACCTGGGTGGCCTTCCTGATCTTCTTTATTAAAATGAGGTAATGATCTTAGGTCTCCACTTAGGGCACCACTGTTCAAAGTCAGGCTCTGTCCCTTCTTCCCGCTCTCCCTTCTCTCCCTCTCCTCTGCCCTCCCTACCTTCCTTCCGAGGTTAGCTTGATTTACACAGGTGTTATATCCCTGAGAGAGAGGTACATGTAGGTTGCTAAGTCAACACTCGCTTACTCCAGGACACTGTCTGATCACTCCGTTGAGAAGCTAAGTGATTAATAGACTTCGTGCCCAAGGTGAAGAGGGTTGTGAAGTTTTAAATTGAATTTGTGTTCATAAGTAACTCTTTTGAGGGCAGCGTGGCAGGGTCTGTTGAGAGAAGAAGCCACGGTACTGTGCAGCCCTCTCTGACATGTGCGTTTACTCCGTTCCAGATCATCCCGATCATCTCTGAGTTGTCCAGAGGAGCACATAGTTTATAGAAAAGGTGATAGCTTCTTCAAGGACCTGTGGTCAGATTAGAACCCCCAAATGGGCAAGCGTTTACATCATGATTGAGAGTGCATTTCATTGCCACTTTAAATAGGTTCACCCACCTTCTCGAATAGTTTCATTATTGGCAGCTTCTTCAGGCCGCATCTAGGCCATGCACATTCCAAGTACTTGGTCATGTACCAGCTTCCTGCTAAAGCTAATCTTATTTATTATGTTAAAGAGACTGGACATTGATCTTAAGGTCATGGCATGCCTGAGGAACAAGCTCCTGAAATGGTTCTTTCTTCCTCCCCCCCACCCCCACCCCCATTTTTCTTCATTCTGAAGCTTAGGTTAACAGCTGAGCAAAAGGTTTTATTTCCTGTCCTCTGTAGCTGATTAGAGAAATGAAGAAGTCACTTATTCAAAGGGGGGCTTTAGAAATATTCTGACACAGGTTGTCTTTGATCAATTCTGTTGTGACTCAAGAGTGACTCCACAGGACAGACTGGAAGTGCCTGTGTGAGTTTGCAGGGCTGTTAAGCTTTAGGGGAGCACTGTAGAAAGACCTGTCTTTCTCCCAGAAAGCAATGGGGTCTCATTGCTGACCTTATTGGCAGCCCTGCATGCCCTAATCCACCACACCAGAAGGGTTCCTTGGTCATCGGGATTGCATGACTTAAATGCCTGGGTCGTAGTATTTTATTCAGTGGTAAGGTTAAGGAAGGATGATAATACATAGTTGATTTTAACACCTACCAAATGGATGGATGAAAGTTTACATATGTTTGCTGGATTTCTTCTACTGGTATGCTTAATTTTAATACCTCATTCAATTCTGGTTGTTTCAAACATTTATCACTAACTCCTGACTCATTTCCATGATATCCTAAAGTTTCCTGTCTTTGTATTTTTGTGTATTTTTATGTATTTTTTCACATATACTTGCATACTATCTCTCCAACTTCCTGCAGCCTTCTTCTTTCCCTATCTTTTCTCTCAGGTCCAGCTAGCATGGTTAAAAAGTTCTTTTGCCCATCAACAAAACATTATTCTGATCGACTGATTTCAAAACACACCTTACTTTTGAGAACGAGAATAAAATATAATCAGCCTGTCTTATGTACCAGACATAGTTAAGTACTCTGTATGGACTGATATTTCGTTTTTATAAACTCCAAGGGGGTAGATACAAGGGGTGAGTACCTTGCCAGGGTCGCCCAAGCTGGTAGAGGCAGAACCAAGGTCATCCGACTCCTTGCTACATGTTCTCTGAGGGCCAGGCTGTGAGTTGATTGCAGTTTGGTCCCTCTGGGTGTGAACACTGGCAATGTCAAAGTAGAGTGGGACTGCAGCAGACACGCACCCCTCTCTCGCAGTATCTGATCACTTACTTACACTTGCCATTTAAGCTATGGATAAAGATATATTTGTAGCTTCCGTGTCTGCTAGCATCTAACACTTCTTAAGAGGCAAGGGACTCTTCACCTGTAGGTATGAAGCAGTGGTTCCCAACCTTCCTAATGCCACAACTCTTTAATACAGTTCCTCATGTTGTGTGGCTACCCCCCCCCCCACACACACACACAAAATTATTTTCGTTGCTATTTCTTAATAGTAATTTTGCTGCCTTTATGAATCAGGTGACCTCTGTGAAAGGTTCCTTCAACCCCCAAAGGGGTCTCGACCCACAGGTTGAGAACCGCTGGTGTATGGGTTTACAAGAGTGCCAGTTTGGGAGGGAGAGAAATCATTGGTAAACACTTGATAGATGAGAGCAGACAGGACAGCTGAGAGCATGGCCGCTTGTGCTGGAGTACCTAGGTGTAGTCTAGACCTGGTGGGTGTTGATTTGGTGGGAGTGGGCAGATCCAGCAAGTCAAGGTCCTTGAGTTCCGTGGTATAGAACTTGGACTTCATCCTGTAGTTGTTAGGAAGCCAGGGAGACCCCCCGCGTTTCCCTAGACTCTCTGGTCCACCCTGGTTTATGTTATTGAGTATTCCGGGTGCGGCCTGGTGTTTGCTCTTCACAGCTGAGAGCGCCACAGGGTCAGCTTGTGGAAGATCTCATTGCTGCGGTGGTTGTGCCAGCTAGTGTTTTCTTGCAATCTTCTTCTGCCCCTGGAGCCTAGGTAGCTACCATGCCATCCAAAGCCACAGACTGAAGCTTAATTTCAGTGCTTACCATCTTAAGTCATACCATTTAATATAGTATTTTCCAATGGAGTTGCGTACACGAACAGAAGACCATGTGGTTTTCTGCCATTGATGAGGTGCATCAATCCGGACTACTTTTCCCCTGTGTGTGCCTACGAGCAATATTGGAGTTGCCCTTGTCTGGCAGTTTCTGCCTTCCACAGGTTCCAACTTTTTGCAGGTTTTGCTCTCCATACCTCTTACGCAAATGGTGGGGGTTCCTAATTACAGTGTCCCCCTTTTTCATTTTGAGATGGAGCATTTCAGTGATGTTCTGAAGAGTCTCTTGGACTCTCTTCAGGGTTTGTTACCAAAGCTGTTTCAAAATGCTCATTTGCCCCTCTTTACTGCTGCCAAAACCGATTTTTGCAAAGTAAACAACATCTGTCTTGTTGGGACTCATTTTTTTCCTAAAAAATTACTTGGCGGGGGGCGGGGGGGGGCGGGCATCACTGCGCTCTGGTGGGAGTGGGAGGCAGGCCCAGCCGTGCTCCTGGAGAACTGCTGCTGGATCTGAACTGCCAACCCCGTGGGCCGCAGTCCCGCATTCAACGACTATACCACCAGGGCTCAGCCCCAGAAATTATTTTTATAGTCACCTTGTCTCTTGAAGATGACTAAAATATAGATGTTGTTTTCAAATAAGGGTTCCCCCCCCCTTTTTTTTCCCCTTTGCTTTTAACACACTTTCTTTTCTGCTTTTAGTCTGAAAAATACTGAGTCACCATCAGCATCTCACCACACTGTCGGTTCAGTGACCAAGCTAGCTCATTGGGGTGATGAGAAGCACCGACTGCCGGGGCAGCACATGGTGAACACGTGGTTGTTACGGATACCTCGCGTTGAGATTCTCAGGTGGTGACTCTGAAACAAACTCCAGACACATTTTCAAATCTTTCGGAAGATGCCTTCCCCTCAGAGCCATCACCCTGGGCCCCCAGGATGGACTGGTGGGAGGGTGAATGCTTCTCAGGCTTCCTCCTCCTTTTGGTGCTTAGCTGCTTTCTGTGTTTGTCGCATTCTGCTCTTGAGTGCTCATGGTGGTGGCACTTTTTGTCCTTTAAAGTTGGATTTTTATTTTGGGAAATAGCCAAAAGGCATTTGGAGTCACATCTGATTAATAAAATAGGTGAGCACATTGGGGAATTCTATTTTTGCTAAAACATAAGCCAGAGCTATTAAGCACGGAGGCTGATTTTATTATGTAACTCAGGAGCCACCTTTAAAGAAAATGTCAAAGGAAACATTACAGAAAAGTGTCGAGAAATGATGAAGATTGTAATACCTGTAACTTATTAAGGTGCCTTGGAAGGACAATATGATTTGAATGCAAAGGTTGTATTAGTTCTTGGGTCGCTGTTACATATTGTCCTGGCATATTAAATGTGTATAGTGTTGCTTTAATCCAAACAGAACTTTGGGATACTATGATAGCTCTCAGTCTTTACTTTGAACATTAGTGTTATTCTTATATTTGTGGGGATATTCCTGAACCCAACACCAAGAGTTGACTGAGAGTAGAAGGTGACAGCGTAGAACTTGTTAGTCCTTGGTAGTGGAATGGATCTAAGTGCCATGTGAAACGCTTGACGATCCAGACGTTGTCAGATCCTGGTCACGGTATAGTCTCAGGTGCCAGGGTTTGCTCTCAGCAACTTCCAAGATTTATTCTGCAAGACTTATTTCACTATTCATCCATCTGCTAATTTACTGTTACATATTTATTTTCATGACTAATTTAATTGGATTTGTGCAGAGTAGGGTAAGCTGTGCTCCTAAAACTCTAGTAGGGTGTGATGAATTAAATGCTCACTGCCCGCCCCTTCTTCTTCCCTCCCGATTGAATGACTCCAGTTTCACTTGTATGCTGCCCTCTCTGCAGCTCCCTACATGCTCCATGCTGCACTTTGGAGATGTTTGTTTCTCACCAGGGTCTGTTGTGTCACTGTTGCGCCAGTGATGTCTCGGAGGCTAAAGCTTCTTCTCTTGAATTTTGTTCAGTGTCCCTTCACCTGCCTCCCGCTTTCCTCCCCTTCCTCCCATTACTTCTATTCTAATTGCTAGTGGTCCTGTGGGACAGAGTCAGACTGCCCCTGTGGGTTTCTGAGACGCGACATCTTTGTGAGAGCAGAAAGCTCATCTCTGTCCCATAGGGCAACTGGCGTTCAAACCCCTGCCCCAGCTTCCTTAAATACCTAGGCTCCAAAAGACCGCCCACTCATCGACAACCGTGCCTGTTGTACTCGAACGCAAATGAACTTGTGAGTATCTAGATAATAGCCGGAAGGGAAGCAGGAATCCCTGGTGGGGTTAGCACAAGGTTCGCGGTTTGAAACCACCAGCCACTGTGAAGGAGAACGACCCGGCTTGCTACTCACAGAGGAGTTACAGACTCCCAGACTGGCAGGCTCAGTTCTGCCCTGTCCTCTGGGCTTGTCTGAGTGGACATCAGTTCGTTGAAAGTGAGTGAGATGATGGGAGTGTAGATGCTCTGGTGGTTTACTTCTTAAGCACTTTGCCTGCTAACCAGAAGGCTCATGATCCAAACTCTCAGCAGCCTCTCTGTGGGAGAAGAAAATGAGGCCACCTAGGTCAGTCCAGATTTACAGCCTGGAGAGCTCTAAGGGGCAGTGCTACTCTGTCCTGTGGTACCACTATGCCTGGTCATCTACTCAGAGGCCAGGGCTTAGGTTTCTGTTCTCTGTGTAATGGAAACAATAGTTAAACAACTTGGGCAAGAAAGAAATGACTGCACTTCACAGGTTTGACTGTTGGACTCTCTCATCTAAATCAGAGAAGGTTAGGTACTTGAGAATTCATTTTCAATGAAGTATGAGCTGAAAACACTCATTGCCTGAAAGTTGATGGTTATGGAAGTAGAGGTATTCTTTGTGGCGGGGAGGGAGGGGGTGGGGAGGGGTGGCGCGGGGTTGTTGGCTGCAGTCTATAGCGGACCATGGCCACGCCATTCTTTCACCACCGTGCCGCTGGCTGGGTTTGAACTTCTGGTAGGCCGAGGGTCTTAGTCAAGCACAAACCCTTTGTGCCAGCTCTAGACCTTCATCGTAACCATCTAAACATTACTGATAACCTTAGCTCCTTTGTTTTCAGAGCTGATTGGGGAAATTCCTTGAACTTAAAAAAAAATTAACTTTAAAAGTTTTATTGGCATATAATTTGACATAGCATACAATGTCATCGTTCAAGCGTATTAAGAAGACTTGGCAATCATCACCACAATCAATTTGGGAACACTTTCTTCTTTCTTGTGCTCAGCGTGGTTAGTCATTATACTTCCCAAGGTAGCTAGCACATCCTGGGGCACCTGAACCTGGGGCCGCCAGGACTCAGTGAACAGCTACACACCCACTCAGGGCTTTCGGGAGAGCATGTTTTTAACTGTTTAAAGTAATTACCATGCTGGAGCTGCAGACCTTTGAAAAGTCCATAAAGCTAATTATACCTCGAGACACACCCTCTGCTCAGCTGCTTTAAGCCCTATATCAATTTTACAGTGTTTCTTTGTTTAAAAAAAAAAAAACATGTGTCTGAAGTACTGTGTTATAGTAATGTGCAGTTCATTGTGCACAGACGTTTCTAAGGCAAGGCAATAATGATCACATAGTTATTAAAGATGTCAGGTTTTGAGGTTGTTCCGTCGCTAAGATGGGAAGGCTAGATGGACTTGGGACTTAGGTTGTGCATCGAGTTGGCATTACCTGATTGCTGTGATAAATAATTGACTGCCCACTTATCATTTGATTCTTCTGATTTGCCGCGGTTGGTTTGGCTCTGTGACTTGTAAAAATATCTCCAAATCTTGTGTTCGACTCTTTGAAAATCAGAGGCTAATGATACAGAGATAGCAGTTATCCTTATGCTCCAGGTACCAGCCCAAGCTCTCTGTGTGCATTAATTACACTGTTCAACAAGCCAAAGACTAGAGGTACTTATTTTCTCCATTTCACAAATGAGGAAACTGAGGCTAGGCAAGGTTATGAAGAGCTGTATCTTTGTGATGGAAAGGAGAGATTCAGAAATCTCTAAATAGATAAGGGAAGGGGATGAAGTTGGAAGGAGGAAGGAAGGCCTGGAGAGAGTAAGAACATTGGGGAATATTAATGAAGGGCAGATAGCTAGCCACCTGTGAAGTGTGGTCCAGGTATTATGCTGGGTACTGGGAGAAACAAAGGCATGCAAGACTTGGGTCCCATCCTCGTGGATCTCACATGTACATGGATTGTCAAAATCTAGGTGTTTACTGATGCAGTAAGAGAAAGGGGGAGGAGACAGATGTTAAGGAGACTGTTCCAAAAGAGATGGCAATTTCTGGAAGCTGAGCAGAATACTTTTTCAGGCCAGGGGCCATGCATCCTGCAGCCATGCAGTGCGCCCAGGATGGGATGAGTGCCACAGCACTGTTGGCCAGGTGCGGGCTGGCAGGCTGTCCAGCCACGTGTGTGTGAGGGAAAGGCATTGGAGGAGATGGGTGTTCCTGATTGAAAATCTGCCAGGTGAGGACATAGTGTGCCCTTCAACTGCAGGACCCCTCATGGACGGAGGATGAGTCATTGCTAACTTTCCGTTTACTTAGGCCACATAGCCAACCAGCCAGCCATAGACTTCTCTACTTCAGTGTCATTACTACACCTGGATGTAACTATGCACACTGCAGTCTCTGATTAGACGTTCACCTCCTTTACGAAGTTTTTGCAACAACTGCAGCCTCATTTTCCTCTCTGGTCACAGCCTTTTTGTCTTTACCAGTCATTTGCCACTTAATGACACACCGTTCGGGCCAGCTTCCAGGTGACATGTTTCTGTATTTATCTCTGACTCCTTTGTTGATAGAAACCCCAGGAGTTACAGCTAACCTGCCCATTGGTAAATGAGAGAACAGGAGTACTCCCTCTGGATATGGAAAGGCTTTTTGTCCAAAGGGGCTTTAAAAAGTCCACAGACCGGACAGAATGAATAGGTAATGAATTCCCCTCCCCCCAAAACTTTGAAGATCCCATACGCAGTTACTGTCAAGACAGAGTGTTTGGCCAGCCCCTCCCATGCTGGTTGGCACATCCCTGTTCTGCTTTCCTGCAGTGAGGTTGGAAGCCTCACCTAGGAGCAGTGCAGCACACTGAGCTTGCCCGTGGTAGCTTAGAGATCAAACAGAGAGCAAGACCTCAATTGTTCGATGTGTCCATTCCAAAGAGGATCAGGTGTGTGGCCACCCCTGTGCAGGAATTTCTAGTTGAAGTGAGGTCTGCCTACAGAACAGTGAAATCTGGATGCTGCCTCCAGTACTTTCAAACTCATTTAAACAGTGGCCTTGCTCATTCTTATGTTTTGTTTAGAAGTTAGCCTAGATTTTGGATTTTTCCCCCCAATGTAAAGAATCATGCTCTTAACTTAACCCTGCTTTCTTTGTAGTGACATAATTAAGGATGGAAATTAGCTCCCTGGGTGTCCTTGGCGTGACTCCTTGAGAAACTCCTGAGACTCCAGAGGAGGCTGATTGATGACAAAGTCTGCTGTCCCCAACATTCTCCTCTGAGGGCTCAGGTCATAGTGGACCCTTCCAAACCCAGTCTGATGTGGGGGTTGAGGGGAGGGGAAAGTAGGTAGCTATGAGGTTACCGCTAAACACAAACAACCGTGACTTATACAAGATTCATTACACAGAAACCAACACTGTAGACCCTTGTGATTCATTGATTTAACATTCACGAATTCAATTATTCATGAAACAGTGACCCAGAAGGTCCCTAGCATGTAGCAATTTGTAATTTGAATCAGGTGTGCTGCAAAGTACCTATGCGGGAGCAAATCGCTTAGCTGGTGACAAGCCAACTGCCCCATTGTTTGTATCTCATTATCACGTCTGGAGGCCCTCCTGCACGGGCCCACTCTATGTTCTCTCTGTTAAAGAAAGCCAGCTGCTGGGGCTAGTCAGTGAGCAAAGAGAAGCAGTCGGGAGGTCTTAGAAACGGGTTAAGTGTGGGTTCTCTACCAGAAAACAGACACCTGGGATGAACAAAAAGCTGGGCTGCTCATGGGTGGCGCAGATTAAATCTGTGCAATGAAAAGTCTGGCTTCTTTGTGGCACAGAAACCGGAAAAGCAATGCCTGAAAATGCTTCTGCGAGTGCACTGTGCGCAGCAAATGGCAGGGTGCACCGGAAGAGATTTCTATACCACAGTGTTTCCATCCCTGTGTATCGGGGACATTCTGACTCTGCCGTATTCCCCTTTCTTCAGATAGAACCCTCATAGTGCTTTGCCAAATGCATGCTTCTGCTTAATCTTGAAGACCAGCTCAGATGTCTCAAATCTCGAAGCAGGCGAAATTCCCTAGCACATAGCAATAGTCACTTGTCAACCACTGGGTTGACTAACCAAGTGGGTCCTGTCAGCTTCTGAGAAGAAACCATCCCAAATGGAGATAGGGCATGTGTGTGTATGTTCAGATAGACCTGGGATCTGGGGATCCTCTAAACCGTGGATCTCTGAGAATGAACATGTCAAGATAGATTCTTCATTTGTCACTAAAAATAAAGAACAAAAATCCACCTACATTTAGCCCACAAAGTGCAGGTGATTGCTGAGGAAAGCCATGGCCCAGAGGCCCGGCCTGTGCTTCATGGGAGCCGTCTCTCTCTGGGGCCCCAGCCCCCAGGCCTCTGTGCTGACAGATTGCCTGTCCTTATGGTCCACCTTGGCAGGCTTTGTGCTCCCTCCCACCCAGCATTCTTGTCCTCCGAGTCTCCCATAGGACACCGAGTGCCCTGTGTGGGTGGTGGGCAGCTTGTCAGCACCTGGCTGCTGGACAGCACCAGGACTGCACTCTGACCAGAGGTGGCTCTTCTGACCTTTCCTTTGATCCATTTCATTTGGTGGGGGTTATTTTTGGTTTGATTTTGTATATTCGACTGATTTCACGACCCAGGAGCATCGTTAAGTAAGAGCTGTAAAACTGTGGGGGGTGGGGAGGGCGGGACGATGCAGACAGAGACCCAAGGACGGGAATGTGTGTCCTGCAGAAGCTACTGGTGTCGACTTTCCCAGAAGACCTGGCTTCTAGCCCTGACCTTCAGTCCAGTCGCTTGACTTCCTTCAGCCATCATTTTCCTCATTATATGTAATCATTTCTAACCAAGAAAATGAGTCCTCCAACAAATTTTATAAATAGAATCACCCAGATATGTTTATGGAGGAATAGGCATATCAATTCATCTACTTTGCGTTACTTAAATTTACAAATGTCCTGTTTTTTTTTCCCATACCTGAATTATAGGAAAAATAAATTTATATTTTAAAACCTTTGAGTTCCATGGAGAACATTTAAAAAAGAAACTGGGACTTTATCTTTAAAATTCCAATGTAGGAGAAACATGGGCTCACTTTGCTTCTATTAAAATACACCACTTATAAATAGTATCTTTTCCAGAGTGAATCCTTGGGTGGTTAAAAAAAGTAAGCTCTTGACTCCTCTAACAGAACGGTTGGCAGTTCGAATCCCCCCAGTGGTGCCTGGGAAGACTGAGCAGGTCGCAAAACTCCTGGAACAGCGTTTCAGTCTGGCGCACACTGGTCCTTGTGGGTGGGATCAACACAATGGTTACTTTGTTTTTGTCAGTCATTCGTGTACATGCCCTCTCACCAGCACCCATTCTATAAGTATTTGTGGAGTAATGAACGTGTAAGAATTTTCCAGATGCTCTTAACAAATAGATGTATATATTTGGTAATAAGGACATCTATTGCTTGTTTTAGTGTCTCTCAAGTGGTTCTCCAGAGTGTTTATTTGCTTTCATTTATTTGTAAGCTGGCAAAATGCACCCCTGCTCTGTGCAGCTCCTTTCCTCCAGAGACTTGTTGCAGCGATGTCTGCTCATCAACTTCATCCATCGCTTCTTCTCTCACAGACGGGAAATTCGTGGCTAGCAAGGTTTCCTCAGTGAACACTAACCTCTCTCAGACCCCACCTGGGGTCAATGTGGCCGTGTAGCTAAGTTCTGGATTTTATGAAGCGAGCAGGAGAAATGGTGCCATCTTTGACCGTGGAGAGCTGTACCCTGCTCTTCTATGTCTCTACGCACCCCCCCCCCCCCGCCGCCCCCACCTCAGCTGGAAGGCACAAGGACAAGAGATACACAGTAGGAAAACGTGAGGAATTATGCATGAATACATAGGGAGACGTGAGGAATAATACATACCTACATAGGAACATAGATCCTTAGCAAATTCCCACACATTCAGAATTAACGGAGTATGAATTTGTGAGTGTTGGTTCATCTCAAAATTACCACGCCTCCTGTAATACTTTCTGCTTTGACTTACGTTATCCTTATGTCATTTAACATATTTGGAAATGGAATAGACCACTGAAACTCGGGAGCTGTGCTGGTATCAAGCACGGTCTTTAATTTGGTAGCACTTGCAGCCTCTCCCCTTCAGAGAAGCCTCCAGAATGGGCCTACTTTCTCTTTGGGGCTCCTTTGAATTTTATTTCAGGCCCGAGATGGTGGCTTTCCATGGGCTGACAATTTCATGTGGAACCAGGTGCGATTGGCTGGCATCTCTGTTGGTCAGAGCCACGAAGCCCATCCAGCATTCCCCCTGTCCTCCTTAGAGCCATGGCTGCAGGTGCGGAGGTAGAGTGAGAGGAGCAGCTTCCCTGAGAAGACAGGAAGGGAATGCAATAGTTTCCAAGAGACCAAGGCTTTCAAGCCCATTCGGATCCAAGGCAGAGCTTCTCAGAGTGCGGCAGCTGCAGCCGGTGTGTCTGTTAGAAAGGCCAGTCTCAGGCCTCCCCGCAGACTTGAGCTAAACCCGCAACTCTGAACCCGGCACCCAGCCCCTCACGCTTGGAAAAGGGATTCTGCTGGCACACATGTTGGACAGCCTGTGGTTTGGAGAGCAGGGCAGTAGCAGCCGGCGGCAGTGCACATGTGCTGCTAGAAACTCTCAGTGTGGACAAAAGAGGCTCAGGTGGGGAGTGAGGCCAGGACCCATTTTCCCCAGGGAGAGGAGTTGAGCTGGGATCCTAGAGGTGGCCCTGAGAGCTGCCCCTCTGTATAGGGCCAAGGGACCTACCTGCCTGGGGTCTTTTGACCCCTGCAGGGACCAGCCAGATGTGCACAAGTCCGTGTGCATAACTCCAGGTAAACACTGATCCTGGAGGCACTGATGTTTGGAAGTGGCAAAGGGGCGATAAGCACATGCTGACCGCGGTGATGAAGGAGGACTCTGCAACTGCCTACCTCGGCTCCTCAGACCGAGCCCCACTTGGTCCTGGAAGAGGGCTTTGAGCCAGGAGCCCAGCCCTTGAATGGCTTCGTAGCCGGGAGGAGGGGGGACGGGGGAAAGTATGATTTCCATGTAAGGGCTAACGAGAATATAAGTGTCCATTTAATAAATTATTATTATTATTTTTGAAATGCCTTTTCCATTTGGGTAGTTGAAGTTTGAAAAAAATGTTTGGAGTACTATAATTATCATTTCTGGGAAAAAATACACATTGCAGTATTTTTGGTTTTGCTGCGGGTCAAGCTGTAGTTCAGGATGGAAAGTAAACATGTTCCTTTGCTCAGCTGCAGCGCACATATTTGTAGTCTCCCGGTGCCCTCTTGGCGGTTGTGGTGGCCGAGGGTTGACGCAGTGGGTACACAATGGACACAAAGAGGGCATAGAAACGTGGGGCCCTGCGGGGCCTTGCCCCAGTGGAGTCTGATTTAGACGTTTGCTTCCTACTGGAGGTGGAACCACACTCAGAAAGGTGGGGGTCTGCAGCAAGAGCGTGCCAGGGCAAGGGACCCTGAAGGCTCTTCTCGGAGACCCACTGCTGGGGGAAGTCTGCAGCAGGAGGGCCTGGTCCTGTAGGAAGGAACGGGGATCCTTGGGCAGGTTGGGAGAGCTGTGTTTGTTCCTGGAAACACGCAGTACCATTATGTGCCACCCGGTCAGTGTGATAACCCAGTAGGCAGGCTCCGTCAACTTGATGGAAATAGCTGGAGAAGAATCTGCCAGGAAAAAACTACCCGGGGCTTTGTCCTTCTTGAGAGTAGAAAGCATTCTTTACAGAAAGTCGCCTTAAAGCGAACAACTTGCTAAAGAAAGTAGTGAACGAGGACAGAGAAGCAGGAGCCAGCCATGTTCAAGTTTCGGTGTACCACGTATATGTGGGCCTGGCAAGGCATAGAGCGCATATTTTTCCAGTTATTTGCCCTATCTATGTGTGTTTCATAGTTCCAGCTTTATCAGCAATGGTGAAAGCTCACTACCATTGAGTCCATTCTGACCTGGAGCGGCCCTGCAGGACAGGGGAGAACTGCCCCTGGGGGTTTTGGAGGCTGCCACATCACAGGAGTAGAAAGCCTCGCCTTTCTCCCCCGGAGCAGCAGGTAGTTCCGAACTGCTGACCTTCAGGAAAGATCTGTTGCTTGTTTCTCTGTTGGGGACCCTAGATTTAAAGCCAAGCGAGGTAGAATTGAATCTATGTGAGGACCTAAGAATGCATAAAGTTAGACATTATCTATCTTGCTCATCTTAGGCATCCACCCATCCACCTACTCAAGCCCTCTGCCCCACCCACCCCCATACACATACACACACACACACACACACACACACCTGTCAGCGTGTATTATGAAGTGGGTTTCAATATGTTCATGAAAGAAATGGAATTCAAAGCTAGTGCGATTTATCCATGAACATTCTGAAAACCCCTTTCTGTATGATGTGACGTTTTCCCAAAATCTTTACAAATAGTATACATAAGGATAAGTCAAGATGTATTGCTGCTGGGGTCCCGGCTCATACCTGCCCGGTTTGACGCCAGGCAGATGACGTGTGCGCGTGCCCGTCATCAGTGGAGAGGTTCAGGGAGGGTCTCTCAGTAATACACTTGCCATCATAAAGGTTCAACCCAAACAGTGACTGCCGAGGCACTCTGATGGGTCTCAGACACTGAAGGAAAGGAGGTCAGAAGGCTGTGGCAACTCTTTGGGGGGACTTCTAAGGGGTCCTCATGATAAATTTCTTCGAAGGGCAATGAACGAGCACAGTCACCTTTTAGGAAGAAGTCTGAAGAAAATGAAAAACTGCATCGGCGAGTAAAAGACCAGGGAAGTGGTGCTGAGGCATTTGCTTCCCTTCCCAGTACCACAGTGCACCTGCTCCTTCTGGAGGGTAGCAAGGAGGGGCCGATGAGGACTTCACTGTAACACTCAACCCTGGGCACCCTGTAGCCCAGAGCTTGTTCTTTCTGCGTGTTTTTGGAGGGGGTGGGGCCCAAACTCAAAGAATAATGAAAAGGAACACGATTTGAGTTCCTCAAGGGTGCTAGAAATGCTGCTTTGACATCGTGTGAATCAGAGAGCACAGGATTCTTTAGAAAAGGGCCAGTGAGATGGAAACACTGCTTTTAGAAGATGTACGTTGAGATGAAAAATCGGTTGAGAAACCAGAGCTCCGTGGTTTTTTAAAAATATCTTTGTTGAATAAAGGTTGGCATTCAATGCGACGGCCATTGCTGAGGGCAGTTGAGTGGGTTCTGATGCTGGCACCCCACCCCTGTCTCGCTGAAGGAAGCTCTTCCTGGTACCCGGCTCACAGCCCTGGTGTGTGTGTGTGTGTGTGTGTGTGTGTGTGTGTGTGTGCGCGCTGTGGAAGCTGCCGTGTCCTTTTGGACCCCTGGAGGGTCTTCCTCCTGGTCACTGACCCTTGACTCCATCCAGCAGAAAGCCAAGAACCAGCACCACATGGGTGAGAGGTCGTCTTGCCATCTTCACTTCTAGGGAAACATCCGACTGTACTTTCCCAAGACAGATCTGTCCTTTTTGATCAGTGACTGTGGTATATTGAATACTTTCCACTAACACCCTCATGCTTAGGCTTCCTGATTCTTCCTTTCTCAGCCCTCCTTACTCATTGTGCCCTTGTTCCCTTCCCCTTCACATATATGAGGGGGCTTCAAAGAATCCGTGGAAAATGGAATGAAAAGATAGTGGACATTTGTCATGAAGATTTGAAACCCCCTAATATATGTGCACCCTTTTATCTTCCAAACAAGGAGTACTATGCTCTGTGTAACCCATGACTAGATGGCCCGTCCATAGCGACCGGTCCCTTACCTGAGGTCACACTAGGTTG
>PVJH01013102.1:0-61695 GCA_004026705.1 Nesogale talazaci | reverse complement strand
ACTTATGGACTTGATCTGCTGTTGACTGGGATGTTTTCTTAATATACAATTTATCTCATATGAAGTTCTCTCTTACACATATATGACTTTCCCTGAATTTGCTTCTCTAGCAAACCTGGCCTAACACAATACCCCATGAGAACTTCTAATTAAGCCATTGCATACTATCCTAATTTCCTTACAACTGATTGGTTGAGTACATCAGATCACATCATAGGACTAATTGCAGCATTACAAAATAGTTCAATGACATTAAGACATAACTACCAAACCACTGAGACTCATGTCCTAGCCAACCTGACTCATATTTTGGAAGGAAAGGGCACAATTCAACCTATGGCACAAGTGCTTTCATAATAGAAGTACTACAAGTCTCTTTAAAGAACAGAAAGGGGGAACTGATTATAAGGATTGACATATAACCTCCTCCCTGGAGGAGAGACAACAGAAAAGTGGGTGCAGGGAGACATCTGACAGTGTAAGACATGATAAAATAATAATAATTTAAATTATCAATGGTTACTAGGGAGGAAGGGGAAAAAAGCCTATACCAAGGGTTCAAGTAGAAAGCAAATGTTTTGAGAATGATGAGGGCAACAGATGTACCAATGTTCTTGATATACAAGGGATGGATGGATGGATTGTGATAAGAGTTGTACAAGTCCCAATAGAATGATTTTTTAAGAACTTTTATTTTTGGCGTAAGTGGTTGAATGCGGAACTGCAGCCTGCAGGCTTGGTGGTTCAAATCCAGTGGCAGCTCTCAGGAGCAGCACTGAGTAGGTCCCACGACGCCACAGGGCAGTGATGTCCAAAACAACAACAACAATAATATTTATTTTTTTCACAGTTTTATTAGTAAGAAATCAAAAACCTGGTCTCATTTGTGTTGATTATTTCTGTGGATCTCTGTCCTAGTTTCTGGTGACTGTTGTCCATCCTTGGCTTCCCTTTACCTAAAGGCAGGTTCTAACTTGGCATTTGTCCATCCATTGGTTTGTTTCTATGATTTCTATGCTCTTTTTGTAATTCATAAGTGGCTAGATTGATAGCCCACTTTACCAGGATATTTACTTGGGGACCCCATTGGAGTAGTGGTTAAGTGTTGGGCTACGGACCAAAAGGTCGGCAGTCTGAGACCACTGCCAATAGCTCTTTGAGGAAAAATGAGCTTTCTACTCACAATAAGAGTTACAGCCTCAGAAACCCACAGGGGCCATTCGATTCTGTCCCATTGAGTCATTGACTCAACAGCAGCGAAGTTTTTTTTTTTTCCAATTTTATTGGGGGCTCTTATAGCTCTTATAACATTCAATACAGCCTTTGCATCAAGCACATTTGTACACATGCTGTCATCTTCATTTCCAAATAGTTTCTACTTGAGCCCTTTGTATAAGCTCCTCTTTCCTCCTCTTTTTTTAAAGTAATAATTCTATTGGGAGCACATACAACTCCCATCACAATCAACACACACATCGATTGTATGCAGGCCATATTTGCACACCTGTTGCCATCATCACCCCCGAAATATCCTCCCTCCACTTAGGCCCCCAGTACCACCTTCCCAGATTTCCCCTTCTTCCCCCCTTCCTCTCCCCCATGAACCCTTAATAACTACACATTGTTCTTACTTTTTCATATTGCACTCTGTTCAATGTGTCTCTTTGCACACTTCCCCACTGTTCGTATTCCAGAGAGGTTGTATGTAGATTCCTGCAATTAGTTACCCCATTCCACTCCACACTCCCTCCATCTTCCCAGTATCACCACACCCACCACTGGTCCTGAAGGGATCATCTCTCCTGAATTCCCCATGTTTCTGACTCCAATGTACCTCTCCTGGTCTAGCTGGGTTTGCAAGGTAGAACTAGGATCATGATAGTGGGTGGGAAAAAGCATTTGGGAACTAGCGGAAAGCTGCATACCTCATTGTTGCCACAATGTACCCTGAACTGACTCCTCTCCTAGCTGCAATCCCTCTGTGAGGGGGTGCTGCTTCACTTATTGATGGGCTTTGGGTCCCCACTCAGTGCTCCCCCTCCTTTATAAGGGTACAATGTTTGGTTTTTTGATGCCTGACATGTGCTTCCTTGAAGACATAGTCACAAGTCTTTAAGACACCAGACACTATATCTTTTGATAGCCAGGTACCATCAGCATTCTTCACCACATTTGCTGATGCATCCATTTGTCATTAGCAGTCATATCAGGGAGGTGAACATGCAATGTTATGATTTTTAGTTCTTAACTCCTGATAACTGATCACTTTGGCACCTCCTGGTCACACAGGCTGGTGTTCTTCCACGTGGACTTTGTTGCTTCTGAGCTAGATAGCTGCTTGTTTACTTTCAAGTCTTTAAGACCCCAAATACTATATATTTTGATAGCCGGGCACCATCCACTTTCTTCACCACCTTTGGTTATGCACACATTTGTTTTCAGTGATCATGTTGGGAAGGTGAGCATCATGAAAAGCCAATTTAATAGAACAAAATGTTCTTGCACTGAGGAAGTACTTGAGTGAAGGTCCAATGCCCATCTGCTGTCCTAATACTAATCCTATAAGTATATGTACATTGAGCTACTTCCCTATCACCTTATATACATATATTTACCTATGTACATGCCTGTAATTGAACCTCTATATATGCCCTTTATCCCCCAGTTCTTTCCTCTATTTCCTTTTATTTTCCTCTTGTTCCACTCTCATGCTCAGCTTCCATTTGGGTTTCAGTATTTTCTCTCTGTTACATTACTCTTGATCAATCCCTATTGTGCCTATCATAACTACCTTGTCACTGATTTGGGATCCCTTGTTATTTATTCCCTTGCCCCTGGACTAGTCAACACCAGCGGCTTTCCCCCTCCTCCCTATCTCCCATGTTCCCCACCCCTCCTGAACTCTCAGTCCTGTCATTTTCACCTCCACACTGTTCATCCAGCCTATCTTATGTAGATAGCCCTGGAGAGGCCAAATATGTACAAAAAATCACATGCATTCTAAGATTAAGCAACCTAAGAAACTAAAACAATGATAACAACCAAAAAATCCTAATGACCAAATATATATATATTTGGTAAAAAGTATATATCTGTAAAAAAAAATAACAAAATAAAAACCTGTAAATTGTTCAGGATCTGTTTGTTGACCTCCAGGAGTGCCCCCCAATTGAGTCGGATGGGGTGTCACACCCTGGCCCCAAAGTATATCCTTGGCACTCCATCTGGAACTCCATGCTCTATTGCACAGACTTAGTTTTTGCCATGGTTTGGTTGGGTCAGACAGGGTACAATCCCGATCCTGTTTCTCCACTATTGTTCCCACAGAACCTTGGGTCTGTGAGGGAACCATATTTCATAGTCAAGCTGGTCATATTATCTTCTCTGTGCATCGGGTGTTCTGAGTGTAAACATTGTCTTGAAGGCTCAGTGGACCAGGATGCACTCCATTCTCTCTTCCTCCCCCTTCATTTGTTCTCATGTGCTCTGGTCAGGCATATCTCGCTCCCCAAACTGCAGATTCAGTGTTGTCCTCCAAAGCACACTCTCCTGCAGGGAGGGCAGCTGCCCCCGTAGTTGGGGTTGGGCTTTCAGACCCCTCCAATGGTTGCCTCCTCCATAGCGGCATGGTGCATTCACATGTGGGAACCCCGATTTAAGTTTGGTCCCTCTTTTCCTGTGGAGATATAAAAGATACGCTCCCCTTGGGTGGGTTAGTACCTCATTCCCTCTCTACACATTACATCTGTCCCCCGCCCCCCTCCCCCCAGTTGGCTACCACATGTAGCCCTGGATTTGGTCTGGCCACTGCTGTACTACCTGGGTCTTCTCCCAGGATTTTCTGTTTACAGTAACTTTTTCCCAATGCCCCTTTTGCATTTTTAAAATTATTATTAAGCTTACCCCATGGACTCATGCTGTACATGTCCTTTTGTGCTTGACTAACTTCATTTAGCATAATTTCCTCCGGTTCTTCCCATGCCATGATGTGCTTCATGTGTTCAACACTGCTTTCCAGCAATGCATAGTACTCCATTGTATGTATATACCACAGCTTTTTAATCCATTCATCAGTTGATGGAAATTTGGACTGCTTCCAATTCCTTGCAATTGTGAACTGTGCTGCGATGAACATTGGGGCACAGATGACTGGTCGTGAATTGTTGCTTGTCTCTTGTAAGTATAAGCCCTGTAAGGGGATTGCTGGGTCATATGGTAGCTCAATTTCCATCGGTTTTAGATATCTCCAAATCGATTTCCATTGTGGAAATCTACAGGTCCACCAGCAATGGATAGGAGTCCCTATCTCCCCACAGCCTCTCTAACACTTGTTGCTTTCTGATTTTTTTTGAATTGGGCTATCCTTGAGGATATTAGGTGCTATCTCATTGTTGTTTTGATTTGCATTTCTATTATGGCTAATGATTGGGAACATTTTCCCAATATATTTTATCATATATATATTGGCCTCTCTGATTTCTGTCTCTGTGAAACTTCTGTTCAAGCCTTTTACCCAGCTCCTTATTGGGCAGTAAGTTTTGCTCTTTTTGGAAGCTATCAAGGTATTGATTTTAGTAATACGACCTTTATCTGATTTGTCATTGCTACAGATGTTTTCCCAGTCTGTCAGCTCTCTTATTACTCTCTTGGTGAATTCTTTGGATGTGCACAGGTGGTTTATCTTCAGTATATCCCACTTGTCTATTTGTGCCTCCTCTGTGTTTGTGCCCTTCCCTATTTCTGGTAGCCTATGTAATTCTTGTGCCAGTGTTCTCAGGTTGGTCCCAATTCCCTCGTTGATCGCCCTAATAGTTTGGGTTTTTACTTCAAGGTCTGTGATCTACCTTGAGTTTATTCTAGTGCATGGAGTGAAGTAAGGGTCTTGCTTCAGTTTTCTACAGGTAGATATCTATTTTTTTAAATACCACTTGTTGAAAAGGGCATCTGCTCTCCATTTGATATTTTTGGGGTCCTTATCAAAGATCAGTTGTCTGTATGCTGATGTTTTTATTTCTGGGTTTTCAGTTCTTTTCCATTGGTCTGAGTATCTATCACTATGTCAATACCATGCTGTTTTGACCACTGTGGCTGTATAGCATGGGTTAAAATCAGGTAAAGCAAGCCCTCCCATGGTGTCCTTCTTCTTGAGGAATTCTCTGCTAATTCTGGACTTCTTCCCTCTCCATATGAAGTTGTTAATCATTTTTTTTCCATTTCTTTGAAGAAAGATGAGGATAGTTGTATCAGAATTGCATTAAACTCATATAGTGCCTTGGGTAGAACTGACATCTTTACTATATTGAATCTTCCGATCCACAAGCATGGAATATTCTTCTATTTGTTGAAGTCATTCTTGGTCTCCTGTAATTTTCTTGGTGTTCTGTACTTTTCTTGGTTTCTTGGTGTGCTATAATTTTTGTCATATAGATCTTTTGTTCTTTTAGTCAGGTATATCCCAAGATATTTCAGTTTGTACTTGGCAAATGTGAAGGGTGCCTCCTTTTTATATCTCCTAATCTGTGGTCTTATCTGATAGGTATAGCACTCCAGTCAATTTCTGATTGTTGATCTTGTATCCTGCCATACTCCTTTATTGTTTCTAGTACTCCCCTTGTGGAGCTTTTAGGGTTTTCCATATATAAAATCATATAATCTTCAAATAAGGATAATTTCATCTCTTCCTTCCCCAGGTAAAAATGTCTTTTCTTTGTCTTATGTTATTAGCTAAAACCTCCAGTATGGTATTGAATAAAAGTGGGGATGAGAGACATCCTTGCCTGGTGCCTTTTTTCAGTGGGATTGTGTTAGACTTTTCTCCATTGACTATCATATTCTCTGTTGGTTTTTCATATATAGCTTATATTGTCTTGAGGATTATTCCTTCTATTCCTACCTTCTATTTGGGGCATCACTGCCCTCTGGTGGCCATAGGAGATACCCAGTGCTGCTCCTGAGAGCCACCGCTGGATTTGAACCCCAAGCCCGCGGGCCACAGTCCTGCATTCAATCACTTACTCCACCGGGGCACAACACCCTATTCCTATATTTTTGAGTGTCTTAAACAGGAATTGGTGTTGGATGTTGTCAAATGCTTTTTCTGCATCCATTGTTAATGTGGCGAATGGCACTCATGGACTTTCGTATGTTGAACCACCCTTGAATCCCGGATATAAACTCCACTTTGCCATGGTGAATTATTTGTTTTATATACTTTTGTATTCTATTGGTCAGTATTTTATGAAGAATTTTTGCATCAATATTCATTAGGGGTATTGGTCTGTAGTTCTCAATTCTTGTGGGATCCGTGACTGACTTTGGTATCAGTGTTATACTGGCTTCATAGAAGGAGTTCGGGAGTTTGCCATATTTTTCTATATTTTGGAATTTTGTGTAGGATTGGTGTCAGTTCTTCTCTGAATGCTTGGTAGAATTCTCCTATAAAGCCATCTGGTCCAGGTGATTTTTTTTTTGTTGATAATTCCTTGACAAGCTTGTCTATTTCTTCTATTGCTATGGGTCTGTTGAAATTCTTGACGTCCATTGGGGATAATCTATGGAGGAACAAATTCCAAGAATTTGCCCATGTCTTCCAAGGTTGCTGAATTCATTGGAGTACAGACTTTTGTAATACTGTGCAATTATCCTTTTGGTTTCATTAGGGTCAATTGTGATTTCCACTCTTTCATCCCTCAATCTTGCTATTGAAATTTTGTCTCTCCTTTCTTTGGTTAAGTCTGGCAGCAGTTTGTCAATTTTGTTAATCCTTTCAAAGAATCAACTTTCATCAACATTACTTTATTACTTTTCCCCATTGTTTTCTTATTTTCCCTCTCCTGAATCTCAGCCTTGATTTTTATTATTTCTTTTCTTTTGCTATTAGTGGGATTGTCCTGCAAACTCTTCTCTAGTCATTGTAAATTCTGTGCCAACATATCAGTTATGAGATGCTCTTCCTTTTTTAGCTGTGCCTGTATTGCTATGAAACTTCTGAAGACTGCCTTTGCTGTGTCCTATGTTTTGGTTTTTCACGTTTTCATTCTCATTGGTTTCTAAAAACTTTTTAAGTTAATCTCTGATCTGGGCCAGTATGCCTTCTTTTTACAATAGAGAATTATTCATTCTCCAAATATTTCCTCTTGTTCTCTTCATCTTCCTTTTCTTGATTTCCAACCTTATCGTACAGTGGTCTGAGAGAGAGTTCTGTATTATATCAATATGCTTAAATTTATGTGGGTTTACCTTATGTCCCAACATGTGGTCTATCTTCAAATATGTTCCATGTGGGGATGAAAAGAATGTGAATTGTTTTTTATTTGGGTGAAAAACTCTGTAGATGGCTACCAAATCAAATTGTCTAATTGTAGTATTTAGGTCTCTAGCCTCCTTTGTTGAGTTTATTTCCGTCATCTGTCTTTCTAACAGAGTGGTGTGTTGAAGTCACCCACTATAATTGTTGAAGCTGTAATTTCTTTTTTCATCTCTTAAAGTGTTTGGTTTATGTACTCAGCAGGTCTCTCATTTGGGGAATATATCTTTAAAATGCTTATTGGTTCATTGTCTACCTTTCCCTTGAGCATTATATAGTGTCCTTCCTTATCTCTTTCTATGGTTTGCACTTTGAGGTCAAATTTATCTGAATTAAGGATTGCTACACCTGTTTTATTTGAATTGCTGTTTGCCTAGTATGTTTTACTCCAGTCTTTGATTCTCAATATACTTTTTTATGTGATCTTAAGATATGTTTCATGTAGGCAGCAGATTGAGGGGTTGTGTTTTCTAGCCCAGTCTATAATCTCTGTCTCTTAAGGCCTCTATTAATCCATCAATATTCAGGTTCAGGGTTATTACATCTATCTGTGCACTCTGTGTTGTCATTTCATTGCTCTTGTGTTGGGTGCTTTTCTATCTCCATGGGTTGTGTCCATGTCTGCTTGTGATTCATTCTTGCCTTTCTTCCATCGCTGAGCCAGAGTTATCTTGGGGGCTGTTATCCCTTTAATGGTCTCTGGGTAGAGTCATTCTGTGTGGCAGTCTCTTGTATGTGCTTGGTGATTGTTGTTCTTCTGCCCCCAATGGATCAGTGAGACTCTTTTGTAGGGCTGGGTTCTTTTAGCATATTCTTTGAGATTTTCCTTGTCTGTGAAGACTGTCACTTCTCCATCAACTTTGATAGGTAATTTGGCTGGATAGAGTATTTGTGAGTTTGCATGGTTTTCCTGCAAATTTCAGAATATGTTGCTTCACTCTCTCCTCTTCTTCCTAGTTTCCACTGATAGGTCTGAGCATATTCTTATCTGTTTGTCTTTATATGTTATGACCTGTTTTTCTCTAGCTGCTCTCATAATTTTCTCCTTTTCCTCATAATTTGATAGTTTAACAACTACATGTCTTGGGGTTTTCTTCTTGGGGTTCAGTCTAGCTGGCATTCTTTTGGCCTCCTGAATGGTTTTCAGGTTTTCATTCATTAAACTAGGGAAGTTTTCCTCCAAGCATTCCATCACTATTTTGGATGTCGGTTTCCTTGATGTACCTTCCACCAGTAGACTCATAATTCTAATGTTTCTTTTCATAGCACCACACAAGCTTCTGATGTTTTCTTCTGCTTCTCTTATAGACTTGTTAGACTTATTCTCACTTTTATTAATTTCTGCTTGCAAGTCCTCTAGGTCACTGGTCCTATTCTCTGCCTCCTCCATTCTCTGGGCAAAATCAGAAAGTTTACTATTAGGTTTTGTTAGCTCACTCCTTAGTTCTTGTGTTTCCATTTGGTGCATTATCTCCTTTATCAACTCTTCCTTCTTTTCTAGAGCTCCACTCAGTACCTACATGCATCTTAGTAACATTCTGAAGATTTCTTTCTGTGGTTGATCAACATACACATTTTCTACGACTGCCATTAGGTCCAGCTGGTCATCTTGAATTGGATTTGGTTTCTCTTTTCTTGACACCATCGAAGCAGCTAGCTGTTTTTTGATTTATTCAAATTAGGTGGCACCTTTCTTGGTGTTTCCAAGCCCTTGGCTCTCTCTTTGGAAGGCTGGTTTTGTATTATAGCTTCCCTCAGGTCACCTCAGGAACTGTGTGCAGCTGGGCATGTTGTGGGTCTGATGGAAAGTGTTGATCCAGTGCAGAGGAGTGGGTTTAGGGGCTGTATTGGGGATTGGTGTTCTATTCCTGGCTGTGTGCTCCCCACAGATCCGTGGGGAAAAGTCTCTGGCAAGGCAAAAAGCCTCTGGCTGCCTTATGACACTTGGGTGCAGGGCTCCTGAGTGGGGGAGGGACTGGCCAGCTGTTCCTCTAAGGGCAAGAATCTCTGGGAGTGGGGGTGGGGAGCGGGGTGCGGGGCTGCATGGAGTGTCCCCACAGGACCCCGACACCCTGGAGTTGGGAGGACTGGCTGGTGATTTGCATGGGCACCAATGTCAGTGAACCTCTCTGCCCATGGGTCACGAAGTGGGTGCCCTGAACTCTGCAGCAAAAGAACCAGCAATGTCAGTGTGGAGTGCCGGCAACGGTGTGGAGTGCTGGTGTCTGTGGAGGTGTGAGCATTCTGTTCGCGCCTGAGGGAAACTGTGAACCAGGTTCGCGGGGGTGGGTTTAGGTTTAGGGGATGGGTTGGAGATTGGATGATCTGATCCTGGGCAGGCGGCGGTGGGGCACAAAGCCTCTGGACACTTTATGGCACATTTGGGCCCAGGCCTCTTGTGTGTGGGAGGGGATGGTCAGCTGCTCTGCTGGAGACATGAGTCTCTGGAGGTGGGGAGTGGGAGGTGCAGGTCTGTATGGAGTGTCACCGCAGGATCCTGGACACCCTGGGGTGGGGAAGACTGGCTAGTGATTTGCGCAGGCGCTGATGCAACGCGGGCCTCTTGCTCGCAGTCGTGGAGCGGGTACCCTGAATTCAGCTGCAAAAGAAACTGCAGCATCTGTGCGGAGTATGGGCGTCTGTGGGGATTGCTGGTGTGCAGTTCGGGCCTGCTTCTGGTTCTGAGGAGGTCTCTGAGTTTTCTTGAGAGTCAACAAACCAATTCGAGAGCCCCACCCTTCTCCAAGTCACTCCCACTCACCAATCTCCAGGAGCTCCAGACATGAGTTACCTATCTGGTCACTATCTTCCCCAGGGTCCAACCCTTGATAATTTTCCAGCAGTGAGTTTTT
The DNA here is from genome assembly GCA_004026705.1 of Nesogale talazaci. Taxonomy (NCBI): domain Eukaryota; kingdom Metazoa; phylum Chordata; class Mammalia; order Afrosoricida; family Tenrecidae; genus Nesogale; species Nesogale talazaci. The sequence goes on along the minus strand of PVJH01013102.1, from coordinate 51,537 downwards.
ATTGTTGTTACGTATGCATCATTTATAATTAACCTAGCAAAAGAAAACCCTTAGTTTTAGATAGGGTCACAAACACAGATCTATGGTCCAGGACTTCAATTCGTATTTTAGTGAGGAAGAGGAGGTATCATAACAGCTCTTATTCTGAGTTCTTGAACCATTCTGTTATGTAGCTCTTACCTCAAGGCTACCTCAGAAGACTGGAAAGTGAAGTGAACTCTGTGAGCACCCAGAGTCTTCCAGGAAGCCATGGTCCTAACAGCTGGGCAGCAAATTCTTCCCTGAAGCATACCATGTCCTTGGCAGTTGCTTTTTACTCTTCTCATCATGTGCTAAGACATTTACCATAAAGATGGTTGTATGTGAAATCTGAAACTTCCTCTGATTCATTCTTTTTCCCGGTTCCCTTCATAACAATCTTACCTCTGCTTCATTTTATCTTGGAAATATTTTTGAGAAGAGAAATATTGTATGTGACATTCATAAAGTATAAAGTTAATTTTACTAATCTGAATATATAACTACATATCAGCTACTCACGTAAACTCCAAATGAGGTCATAAAAGAGTTTGAGGGAGAGGAGGAGGTGGGGAAAAGGAAGTGGTGTTAACAAACCCAGGTACAAAAGAACAACAAGTGATCCAAATTGGTGGTGCAGAAAGTGTAAGAGGTTGGATAGGGCTTGATCAAGGACAATGTGTCCAAAAAGAATTACTGAAACCCAAATGAAGACTGAGCATGATAGTTGGACAAGAAAGTAAAATGAAATAGAGGATAGAACTAGGAGGCAAAGGGCATTTATAGAGGTCTTAATACAGTCATATACATATGTAGATATATATGATATTAGGAAAATAGATCTATGTGCATATATTTATAGGTTTAGTATTAAGGCAGCAGATGGGTATTAGGCCTCCACTCAAGTACTCCTTCAATGCAGCAGTTTGTTCTATTAAACTGGCATTCCATGATGCTCATCTTCCCAACACAATTGCTGAAGACAAAACGTGTGTGGCAGTCATGTGCTTATGTTAATTTTATGATTGAAATGTAGGGGTGGAGTCTAGTCTGTTAATCTGGAGATAGCCATTGAGTAGCCAATGAGAGCTCTATGTGGGCATGGCTTTCGCCTGAGACTTCTGGGAAATCTCACGATATTTCCCTCGTGAAGATGAGGAGCTGTCTCCCAGTTGTTGGGAGTAAGTCTCAGAGACTATGAATCATGGACAAGACAAGATGGCAGTGTCTGAGAAGCTGGAGGAGCCAGAGGAGAGGCCACACAGAGTTTTGCCCTGATGGAGCCAGACCTCTGAAGCTGGAGCAGCATGCTGTTGATGGACCCTGAGCCCTGGAAGCAAGGAGCCATGGGGAGACTCCTGTCAGTGCTGGGATTCTGCACCCACTGACCTGTGACTTTGTGAGTTGGAAGGAAACTTCATAGACTGATTTCGGGCATATGGGTTAATATCGGACTTATGACTTTGAACTGGACTGGGCTGGGATGCTTTCGCCATGTCCCATTCCTTTTGTATATAAACCCTTTCCTTATATCCATATGCATGTCTTTGAATTTTGTTCCTATAGTCTACCCAGACTAGCACAATGTGCATAAGCAAATGTGATGAAGAAAGTTGATGATGCCAAGCTATCAAAAGATATAGCATCTGGGGTCTTAAAGACTTGAAAATAAATAAGCAACTATTTAGCTAAGGACCAACAAAGTCCACATGGAAGAAGCACACTAGCCTGTGTGATCACGAGGTGTCGATGGGATCAATTATCAGGCATCAAAGAACAAAAAACCATATCATTGTGAATGAGAGGGAGTGAGGCGTGGAGTCCCCAAACCAATCTGTACACAACTAAACATCCCCTTATGGAAGGGACACAGTAAAGAGAGGAGTCAATCAGAGTACAGTATATCACCAATGAAACATACAACTTTCCTCTACTTTAATACATCCTTCCCTCCACCACTAGCATGATCCCAATTCTACTTTATAAATCTGGCTAGACCAGAGGATGCATACTGGTACAAATAGGAACTGGAAATACAGGGAATCAAGGACAGATGATCCCCTCAGGACCAGTGGTGTAATGTCGATACCAGGAGGGTGGAGGGAAGGTGGGGTAGAAAGGGGGAACCAATCATAAGGATTTACATATAACCTTCTCCCTTGAGGACAGACAACAGAAAAGTGGGTGAAGGAAGACACCAGACCATGTAAGACATGACAAAATAATAATAATTTATAAATAATCAAGGGTTTATGAGGGAGAGGGGTAGGGATAGAGGGTGGAAATGAGGAACCAATACCAATGTTTTTGGGAATGATGATGGCAACAATGTGTTTGATGCAATGGATGGATGTATGGATTGTGATAGAGTTGTACAAATCCCCAATAAAATGTCCTTTTAAAAGACTGTGGAAAGTATCAGTGGCGAAACTTCAATACACAAAGATAAGTAGAAAAGTATTGCTACAAAAATTATAGACACCTTTATTAAATAAAAGTATAAAAATATTAAACCTTTGCTATTCTTTATCTTTCCAATCTAGCACATCTAAAGACAATGTTTCCATCTCTCTGAACCTTCCCTGAAGAATTTTGTGCTTTTCAATGTGAACCACATCAAAACCACATTCTTGGCATCCAAAGGGACTAAAATTCTGTTCTTTTTAATACTCTTTGAGTGTGGGCAAGAGAAAGAAGTCTGAAGGATAAAGATCAGGACTGTAGACTGGATGAGGTAAGATTTCCCTATGAGATTCTCACTGGACAACACATACCACTCTTGCAGAATGGGCAGGAGCATTGACATGATGAAAAATACTTGAGGCCTCTTTGTGGGGATGGTTTTCTGTGAGAATTCTGGGAGATCTGGTACTTTCTTCTTCGAAGCTGGAGACACTCTCCCACTTGCTAGGAGACTCACTGCTGACAAGGCTGACTTCCTGTGAGATATCCCTGAGGAGAAGCCACATGGAGCTACCCTAGTGCCTTGAGCCAGATAAGCCACATGGATACAACCAGACCTCTAAAGCTGCCAGCACTGAGATGCTTACAACACCACTGCATCCAAAGACTTTCTACCCACTGGCTTGTGATTGTCCTGTTTTTGGCTTCATTGTATGTGTTTCATGAGTCTGAAGAGAGCTTTATAGATTGGTATAGGACATATGGGATACTATCAGACTTATGGCCTTGGATTGGACTGGATTGGAATATTTTCTTAATGTACAATTACCCTTTATATCAAACTCTCTCTTACACACATAAGAGTTTCTAAGGATTTGTTTCTCTAGTCTACCCAGAATAACACAATACAATTCAGTAATTTCGACATATTTAGAAGACTTGTGCAATCATCATCACAACCCATTTCAGAACATTTCTTCTCACACTCATTGTTGTTAGTCCCATTTCCCCCATCTTCCACTTCCATACCCTTAGGAAATTACCAAGTCAATTACTGTCTATATAGGTCTAGCTATCCTCGATTTCATGCACAGAAAATCATACAAATCACAAGAAGCAAAGTGTAGCATTAAAAAAACCTAACAATGACTACACAAAACATCGAATAATCTCCATAAAAATAAAGGAAAAATATTTTTAATAACTTTAAAAGAAAAAAGTGAAAGCAAATGATAAGGTATTACATTTTTGCCTATCTACAACCCTAAATATATCTTCTGTAATTGACTTTGCAGTGCCGTCTGATAGCAAGGTTATTCACATGCTGGCCTAATTCAGGGGGGATTCAAATGGATTTTGCAAATGGAATTTGGGTTTGCACTGTCACCCATATCCTTCTGCAAATGGCACCTTCACAATTGAAGGTCTGAAATTAAGGTTTCCTCCAAATTTGGATTTTTATTATTTGCAATACTTGGATCACACAGGCTGGTGTGCTTCTTCCATGTGGATTTAGTTTATTCCTCACTTAGATGGCTTCTTATTTTAAGACAAGTATTAGGCCTCCAGACACTGTTTTCTTTAGGAACCATCTGGTTTCTTCACCACAATTTGCAGAATCACCCACATCTTCAGTGATCCTGGCTTCTTTCTCAACAGTGCAGTTTTCAGTTTTCTGAAAAGGTCCCCTAATAAACTTTGGGGATTCCTGTGTTCTTTAAGAAAAGTTATCATGATATATAATGGAATAAAAAAATAAGTAGTCATTAGCTTCTGATCTGATCTTTTTGCCTTAAATTTAGCTGGTCTAGCAGAACAACTTGGGAGCCACTTTCCTGATATTGGGAGCCAATATCCTGATTAGATATTCTTTTTAGATGGCACCTTAGCAAGTCTAAGACAAGTATATTATGAGAGAAGCTGTCTGTTCTGTAGTCATCCACTAATCACAGAGGCATGTTTAAACACATTTTTTTTGGAATAAACCCAGACATGTATGAATCAGATCCTCAAAAACAAGACTTTGGGCTTATCCTCATATAAGTACTTTTCTTTTATTCATTCTTATTTATCACAATAACCCGGCCAAGAAGTTACTCTTACATTCTCATAATAGAGTTAAGGAAACTAAGGCAGAGAGGGATGAAATAAGCTGCCTCAAATAGCTCATTAACTTGTAGAGCCAGGTCTGAAAATCTGTCTTCATAGACTCTTATTTGTAACCTCCACTCTAAACTGCCTCTCTTTTGAACTAAATCCATTCACTGTGTTTGGAGATGAAATGTTGTCTAGAGGAGAAGTTTGTATATGAACTCTCAAGAAACGAGACGCGAGATTTCTGTTTTTCTTGGGGAGGAGGCAGAGTCTCTCATAGACAGACCTTATCACTGGGGCCAAAGTTTTAAACCTCATCGACACTTCACATGTTAGAAGTATCAGTGAATGCAAAGAAATTTTAATTAGGTGCTCCTACATAAAGCAGCTTCCCTTTAAAATTAGCATTTGAAATTTAGAAATATCTAGGTATGTGTGTCCATATGTCCTCTGGACGTGCTACAAAATTGTGAGGTCTTGTGTTGTATCCACACCTCTTCTCATTTTCCTTTTGACATTGTTCTCTGAAGAAAATGGATGGATGAGCTGACAATCTTTCTCATGAAAGATTTTTCTTTTGTCTCTATCTATAAGTAGCTTTTGGACAAGTCTGTTTCAAAGAAAATGATTGAGGGTCTTAATTATAGTTATTGAAATCTAAACTCTACACAGTACTCTTCATTGCTTCAATTATGAATAGTGTTCACAAACAAGGTCAGTAAGTGAGAAAATTATTTTTAAAAATTGCTGTGTACAAAAGCATCCAAAATTCTTGAAAGGAAAATCTTGAGGAAGGAATGTTTCCATGACAACATTTTTTCCTCTTTCTTGGTCCCTAACTCACATTTCCTAAGAGATAAACACCTGTTTTGAATAGCAGCCTCTTCTTCAATAATTTCAGCAAACGTTTTTGGAAATTGTGTTGATCATTCCCCATCAGTAATTGGAATTAATTCTTCTCTGAATTCTGATGTGACTTCAACCAGGACTTTCCTTAGGAAACTAAGTCATGCATTGCTATCACATAAAGCATTCTTCTTACACAACGTTTTCTAAAGGATTTCAAGAGCAAGGATATTTTTTCAGCCCTCCTTGCTAGATTCAGAGACGAGCAAATTTGGAGTGCCTGATCATGCCCATGTAATTAAGATGGCAGCCTAGTTTATCATTACAAATAATAGCAATAGTAAAAATCTTTACTATGTAAAGTTTTAATATCTGTGTCAATATGTTAACTTGTTGGTCTCATTGTTAAGGAGCTATAAATTTACACTGGCAATTTCATTGCTATTCAGAAATGAAAGATGAGATAAGTAAAGTTATAATAATGAGGGATTAGATTTGCTTTTGCTCTTGGCAAACCAATGTACAAGAAAATGCCTAGAACTAAGCTATCTTCATGAATGTTGGTAATTTTGAGTCCATTGTTTGTGGCCACTGTGTCTTTACAGTGCATTTCAGCAAGGGGAGCTCAGTTCAGCACTACATTGGACACTGTTCTGCATTGATCCATAGGCTTTTCATTGGTTAATTTTTGTATGTAGATTTCTAGACTTTTCTTCATAATATGTCTTAACTCTTAAGCCCTAATGAAACTTGTTCACCGTGGGTAATGCTGTTGGTGTTGGCAATGCTGGTGGTAAAGCTTCCAGCACATTCAAGTCATCATCATATGATAGACTAGCAGATGGGTTCTAGAAGTCTAACGTTGAGAAAATTGAGAAAATAATTTCAGCACTTAGTCTATATTGTTATCCTATTACTCGAATAGTTGCACATAATACAACCCCAAACAATGAACATACATCGCAATAATAACAGTAAAGCATGAAAAGGAAAAAAAGCCATTGCACTAAGGAAAACAATTGTATCTTCTCAGAATTCAGTTACTGTGATGGAACCTCATAGAGAAACGGCTCTGCTAACTGGTTTGATAAGTTTTCCCACAGGCATCTCAAGGAAGAAATGTTCCCACAAGAAAAATCTGGAGCCCTCACAGTAAAGATTTTGGCATTAGGCAAACCAAAGAGTTGCCATTTATACTATAATCCAAGCTCTGAAAAACATCAAAAAAAGGGGTTTAATCAAGCGAAATGTAGCCAAGAGGAATTACTGAAATTCAAATTTCAGGAGGCAAAAGATATTTATAGAGGCATAAATACAGGCACATACACATGTAAATATATTTATATATTAATAGGGATATAGGTCTATGTACATATGTATTAAGTATTAAGGTAGCACACAGACATTGGGCCTCCACTCAAGTACTCCCTCTATGCAAGAACATTTTCTTCTAATAACCTGGCAGTTAATGATGTTCACTTTCCCAACACGATTGCTGATGAAAAAACGGGTGCATAGACAAATATGATGAAGAAAACTTATGGTGCCCAGCTATTACAAGATATAGAGTCTGGATCTTAAAGACTTGAAGTTAAATAAGAAGTGAGTGAGAGGGGGCAGAGTGGAGACCCAAAGCTCATCTCTAGAAAATTGGACATCCCGTCACAGAAGGGTCATAAGGAAGGAATGAACCAACCAGGGTGCAGTATAGCATGGATGAAACATACAGTATTCCTATAGTTCTTTAATGTCACCCTTCCCCTCCCTGCTGTCATGAGCCCAGGCCTCCCCTACAAATCCGGCTAGGCCAGAGCATTTCCAATGGTATAGATACGAGCTATTGACACAATGAATCCAGCACAGAAAAACCAGTTAGGAATAATAATGGGAGTGGTGATTGCATGATGATACAGGGAAGTTGGGGGGAGGTGGGGGGACTGATCACAATGATTCCAGGGTGGCAAACATCAGAAACATGATGGAGGGAGACATCAGGTGATGCCAGATATGAAAATAATAATCATTTATAAAGGATTCATGAGGGTGGGAGGGGGAGGATTGGTGGGAGAAGAGGAGCTGACACGAAGGGTTCAAGTAGAAAGAAAATGTTTCGAAAAAGACGATGACAACATATGTACAAATGTGCTTGACCCAATGAATATATGGATTGTTATAAGAGATGCAACCCACCTGGTAGGCAGTTCAAAACCAGCCGCTCCAGGGAGAAAGACTGGGCTTTTTACTCCCATAAATATTTGCAGTGTTAGCATTGACTCCATGGCAGTGAACGCTTTATTCATACAGAAACGCTGGTGATGCTTCAGGCAAACATTGGACTGCTCATTGCAAAGACACCTGTTCAAAACCAATAGCTACTCCTTGCGAGAAAGATGAGAATCTGTGCTCCTGTAAACATTTACAGCCTCAGAAACCTTATATAGGATAACTATGGGGTCAACTTGGGGCAGTTGGTTTGTTATGTATACATATAATCCATTTTTAACCTTTCTATTCATAATAGAAATTTGATGGCTAAATTTTATCAAATTTCCCATTAGAGTTTTTCATATTACTGTAGACATTCTTAACATAATTCCAAAGGACTGGGTAGCAATGATGTGCTCGAATGGTGCAAATCGTTAAGAATTCAGCAAATGACTGAAAGTTTAGCAGTTCAAATCTACCCAAAGTCACCTCAGAAGAAAGGCCAGGCAATCTGCTTCCAAAATGTCACAACCATGAAAATCCTTTGAAGCACAGTTTTACTCTCTTAGCCACTGTGAGCTGGAATCCCATCAGTACAGGCTGAAGCACATATATCCATTTCAAAATTTTTGTGGAAACATTCCATTGCCTTTTTATTTCATTTTTCTACAAATTTTAAAAACATATAACCGTGTGTCTCGTGGATGTGGCATGCTTGCTTGTTATAGATGACATGGAATAGGCTCTCCCTCATGTGTAACACTGCCCAGTCCTCCACCGTCCTCACTATTGCTCATTTGGGGTCCCCCACTGTAGCCACGGTGTCGATCCATTAGTTGAGGGTCTTCATCTTTTTGGCTGATCTTACCAAATGTCATTTCTTTTTTGTAGAATCTGGTCTCTCCTTATAACATGTCCAAGGTGCACAGGATGAAATTTCACTATCCTCATTTCCAAGAAACATCGTGATGACACTTCCTCCAAGGCATATTTGTTTGTTCTTCTGGCATTTCATGGCAATGAGATTCACATTTCATAGCTGATACATTGAAATCTGAGGCCTAGGTGTTGCCCTTAGTACTTTCTCAGATAGTCTGATTATATCTAACTTATGCAATGTTAAAGTAGGCCATTATTAAAAGTTCTTATAAGTAACTCCTTATTAAAGGCGCTAAGCAGTTAAAAGGAGTTTCAGATGAGGTCTTTGTTTATTAAACTTTCTATTTACTATTATAAAAGCTATGTATATAAACTGGACATTGGAAAGTGCCACTTTTCTCCCACTCCCACCTTGCTTAAAATGGAATTAGAAGTTTGTTTTAACTTTTCAGTAACGATTCTAGTTCACCAGTGTGTTCATAAACTTTAACAAACCAAGCCCCTAAAAACAATTCGGACCCAAATGACATCATCTCAGACGATTGTGATGACTCAGATGAATAAAGAATGAAAAACAGATGGATTTGAGGGGTTTGTAGATTACTGTCAACGTGCTCGGCCTTCAGAGTTCTGAGTTGAACAAAACACACTCTTTGAAAGATTATTTTAAATAGTCAATCATTTGCATGTTGTCCTACTTTTGATCTGAACTTAAGTGCTGAGCGATCAGAGGGCAATTCCAAAGCATCAGATCTGAGAAACATCAATTTGTGTTTATATTTCCTTCCAGGCAGCAAGGCCCAGGGGCTGCTTTTTCCTTTTTCTGCTCATCAGCCACATCAGCTATTTTGAAGTTCACTCCAGTAACCGCCCTTAAAATTCAATTCAAAAATAAAGACTTACTATCAAAATAATGCCTTGGAAATGCTTTTGCAATCCCCACTCCACCCCTCACACCACCCCATCCCCCGCCCCAGAGTGAGGTCTCTGAATTTCTGTTTGTTTTTATTGTTCTTAGGTTACAGGAACTTCACTGTTCTCCTTACCTCTTGGCTTATGAACCACTCACCTGGAATTAATGAAGTAACTATGCTACAATTTAGAATGTTTTAAATAAGGACTGTAACAAAATGATTACACCAACAAAATTCTCATAAGCAGATACCTTCTTTTGAAGGGGGAAAAAATTCTCAACAGAGCTTCTTTGGCATTTTTCCCTACTAGAGTTTTTGACTTTTTAAAAACTTCTTAATCAGCCCATTGTCCCTTGTCCTTTGAGGAAATCTATCAAGACAACCCTGTTGGGATCTCACAAAACAGTAACCGCAAACTTCTGAGTTGAGTTTTCTGCTTTGAATTTAGCTGACTCAGCAGGTACCCTCAGTATCCATGCTTTCCCCTTGTGGACAATAAATACTTTATCTGTTTACTTATTTATTTTAAATTAATTCATTTATTTTAACAGTTTCACAGGCATACAGTTCACATATCATACCTTTTAATAACTTGATCACATTCCTAAGTATTATACAACCAAAATCACAATTACAGAATATTTTCCTTTTTTGTACCTACTGTGGCTAGTTCCCCACTTCCCCTCAGCCTCCCCTGTCATGTCCTTTGAACCTATTAATCCAGTTGGTGCCTCTATATGTTTACCCAGTCTGAGTTTCATACATGAAAGCCATGCAAAATCAAGACACAATAAAAACAAAAGACCAAACAGCAATGACAGAATGAGACAAAGGAAATAAAACAATTGAAACCAAAGTAGAAAGCTCTATAAGCTGAAGCAATTATACATTGGGTCAAGAGGGAGATCAATGTCTAGGTGTCACATACTGGTCTCACTAGAATTTCAGTATTCTACCCTGCAAAGTACGCCATCTGATAACAGAGCCTCTTCCATTGCTGCTCCATAATCCCAGGAGATTCATCAGAGGTATAATCCCCTTGGGGGAATCTGGCAATTGGCGTTGAGCTTTCACTGTCATTCTCCTCCTGCTACAAACTGAGTGTTCAGAACTTTAACTCTAATACCATTCCTTCCTCTGAGTTTAGACTTTATTCTTTACAGTTTTTATATCACACAGGGTGGTGTGCAATCCATGTATTTTAGTCTAAAAGATTGTCCTATACATGTGTGTTTCTTTCTCTTGGCACTGTTCTAAATTTTATACCATTTGTTAAATTTATCGTAATATTCACAGTACTACCATAAGTCCCATGGTGGTAATGTATAATGCCCTTCAATGAAATAATAATGATGACTTTAAAGTGAACTAGGGACACATAAAAATCATAGATATATGAATGGATTTTGAGTTTATCCTAATCTAAGCCCCAATCTAAGAACAATTCGTTCTTATCACCTGATTCTGGCATTGAACCAATTCTGACCCGTAGCTACCCTAGAGAACAGAGTAGTACTTCTCCCTGGAGACTCATACAACTCTTGTCACAATCCACACATCCATCCATTGTATGTCAAGCACATTTGTACATTTGTTGCCCTCATCATTCTCAAAACATCTGCTTTCTACTTAAACCCTTGGTATCTGCTCATTTTCCCCCTCCCTCCCCACTCCCCTCTTCCCTCATGAGCTCTTGATAATTTATAAACTATCATTATTTTGCCATATATACTCACAAGACATGATCCCTGATGATGTGTGTGCTACAGAAAAGTGTGGTGAAAAAATCAGATGATGTCTGGCTGCCAGAAAGAATAGCATCTGGGGTCCTAAAGACTTCTCTGAAAACAAGCAGCCATCAAATTGAGGCATCCACTAATATCCACTCTTTTGATTGAAACTTTCTTTCTGGAGCATATTGGTAAATGCAAAGCTTGTCCCTGGTTATGATTTGGTTCATAAAAATCATCTTCATTAGTCCTGGCCTTGCTTAAAAGACTGTGAATTCAGTGAATGCTTCAAACCACCAAAAGAAGACAAGGTCATTAGCTACAGTTGATGTGACGCAAGTTGTTTCATCATCTAATTTTTCATGGATTTCTTGACCAGTAATGCATTTTGCAAGTTTGGATTATAGTTCAACTATAGATTGATATTGTAGTATGATCTTTATTTGCTTCTCCTAAATTCTTACAAACTTTGTTGCTTTCCTTCACTTTTGGAAGAAGATAGAGAGCTATGATCACCTAAAGGGGTCCTGGTGGTGTAGTGGTTATGCACTGGGCTGATAACCAGGGTTCCATTAATTGGAAACCACCAGCTATTCCTCAGGTGAGAGAAAAGACATTTCACTCCTGTAAAGAGTTACTGTCTCAAAATATCCAAAGATTTAGGTCTAATCTGTCATAGAGGGTCACTATACCTCAGAAATGACTTGATGGAACAGTTCTTTGTTTTTTTTTTTAATGATCACTCTAAGCAAGGTATATCTGGAATATTTACCATATAATTTTTTCATGCTTTACCCAAATTTTATAAAATGTCATCTCATTTCTGTTGATAGTATTCTTCTCTCTTCCAAATGTCCTTGAACCAATTGTGACTGAAAACTACCCTAGAGAACAGAGTAGAACTGTTCCACAGAGTTTTTAAAATCATTTTATTGGGGAATCACACAACTTTTATCACAATCCATAAATACATTCTTCATATGTCAAGCACATTTGTACACTTGTTGCTTCCATCATTCTCAAAATATCTTCTTTCTACTTAAGCCCTTGGTATCAACTCATTTCCCCTCCCTCCCCACACCCCCCCTCATAAACTGTTCACAATTTAGAAATTATTGTTATTTTGGCATAGCTTACACTGTCCAATGTCTCCCTTCACTCGCTTCCCTGTTGTCCACACCTGGGGAAGAGGTTATATATAGATCCTTATAATCAGTTCCCCCTTTCTACTCTACCTTCCTTCCATCCTCCTGGTATTACCACTCTCACCATTGATTCTGAAGGGATCATCTGTTACTGCTCCACAGGGTTTTTGAGGCTCAAAAAAATCTTACGCAAACAGATTCAACTTGCTCTATCTGAACAGTTAGTGGGCTTAAACCACTGATCTTGATGATAGTAAACCAACGCCTAACCCACAGGCCATCAAAGCTCTTTGTTAAAAGCTAGTGAACAGGAAATATAATAAGTTTTGCTATTAGGTGACATCGAGATGATTTTGACCCATTGTGATACAATGCACAACAAAATGAAGCGATGCCCAGTCTGGTGCTATCCTGACAATTCATCCCGTTTGAGAGCATCGTTGAAGCCACAGTGTCACTCCATCTGGTTGAGGGCTTTCCTCTTTGCCATTGACCCTCTCCTTTTCCAAACGGTCTTTCCTAATAAATATCCAAAGTACTTGGTAGGACGCATCGCCATCCTCACTTCTGAGGAGCATTCTGACTTATCCCAGACACATCTGCTTGCTCTTTGAGCAGTTAGTCATACTTTCCATATTCTTTGCCTGTACCACTATTGGAATTTATTGATCCGCCTTTCCACTACCCAACTTTTACATGAATGTGAGTCAATTAAAAATACCATGGCTTGGGCCACGTGCACATTAGTTCATTTGTCTTTGCTTTTCGACATCTTCAAGAGGTCTTATGTAGCCAGTTTACCAAATGTAATGCTTCCTTTGATCGCTTGATTGCTCCTTCCATGAACACTGATTGTGGATCCACATAAATTTTCGTCAAATTCAACCTTTTCTCCATTTGTCACAATGTCATCTCTTGGTTGTGAAGATTTTGGTCTTCTTTACGTTGAATTGTAATCCATACTAAATTCTAAAATCCTTAATCTTCATTAGAAGGACTTCAAGTCTTCTTCACTTCCAGCCAGCAGTGTTGGGCCATGTGCATCCTGCAGAATGTTAGTAAACCTTCCTCCAATCTAATCTTACTCTTCTTCATATAATCCAGCGCCTCTGATGATTTACTCAGTGTGCAGGTTGAGTAAGTTTAGTGAAAGAACACAACCGTGGCCACATCTTTGTCCTACCAGAGGCCTCTTGAACCAACGTAATGCATAGATAACATGTACTGTTTATGAAACCTTTCCTTCTCTTCCAAACCAAGGATAATCCTTTTTTTTTTTTGATAATCCTTTTTCTTACAATGACACTAGAGAATTTGGGAGCACATTTGCCTCTCATATTTCTGGGGATTATGCGGTTGCATTTGGTTTGAATGCTGTTGTTGAGCCCTGGTGACATGGCTGATAAAGTGCTATCCAAAAGATTGGCAGTCTGATCCAGCAGCATCTCCTCAGGAGAAAGATGGGGCTATTTCTTTTAAAAGGTCACAGACTCATAAATCTTATACAGGGCCTCTATGAGTTGGAATTAACACTATCAATGACAATGGGTTGGAGTTTGGGATTTGGAGTCTTTAAGCTGTTGTTGATATTGTTAATTATCACTGAGTCAATTCTCACTTATGGTGACCTAAAAGCATTTTCAAGGCTGTGACTTTTTTATAGGCCTTATTGGATTAAGTGATTAAAAATAGTTTTATTTACATATTGCTCACATATTTTACAAAAATTATAGTTCAATCGTATTAAAAAGAGTTATACAATATCACATCATCAATTTTAGAATATTTTCTCCTTTCCTGTGGTCATTGTTGTTAGTTTCCAGTTTCCTTTTATTCTCCCCTGCCACATCCCCAGAAAATTATTAATATAGTTACTGTCTCTATATATTTTCTTATCCTGGATTTTATCCACAGAAAATCATATAAAACAAAAACAAGGAATATTTACAACAGTGACAAAAACCATAGAAAAAAATCAATCAAAATGAAAGTAGAGTATACTAAAAACTGAAACAATTTTTAAAGGGATCAAAAAGAAGAACAGGGCTGAGCTCCGGTGGCGTAGTGGTTGTGCACGGGACTGCGGCCCACTGGGATAGAGGTTCGATTCCAGCTCCACGGAGCAAAGGTTGTGCCCCCTACTTCCACCACCTGAGGGCAGTGATGCCCCCCCCAAAAGGAGAACAAATGATAAGGTGTTACATTTTAACCTATTTCATCCATAATCAACTTTACAATGCTCTCTGTCTGATAGCAAGGCTATTCACGTCCCTGGACAATCATTAGAGGGATTTTACTGAAGGCTTAATCTATGTGGGGACATTGCAAATGCATTTGAGTCTTCCCTTTTGCAAACCAGGTGTTCAGGATTTGGGTTCTGATATCCTTCCCTCCTTTGGATGTGGATTTTATTATGTACAATCCTTGGCTAACACAACCTGGTATCCTTCTTCCATATGGACTTAGTTGATGTCTGACTTAGATGGCTGCTTGTTCTAAGACATTCTTAAGGACCCCAGATGCTATTCTTTCTGATATACAGGGATCATTTGATTTCTTTACCACTTTTTGCTATAGCACTTATATTTTCAGTGTTGTCTTCATGAAGGTGAGTGTCAGATTGGGCCATGTCATAATAACGAATTGTTCTTAGGTTAGGGCTATGATTAAGTATGGGTCCAAAATTCATTCATATGTCAATGGTATATGCTTATTTGTGTGTATTTACATGGCTCACTTTAGATAAAGCATTATTTAATTGCATAATATATATTATGATGGAAAACATTATAAATCGTTCACAGGGAACATTAGGTAATTGTACTGATTGAAAAACAAAAACAAAATCAAACTAACTGCCATCAAGTTGATTCTGACTTACAGTGACCCTCTAGGACAGCTCCTGTGAGTTCCCAAGACTGTAACTCTACGAGAATAGAAAACTTAAATTTTCTCCAGTGGAAGTGAGTATTGTTTTGAACTACTGATCTTATGGCTAGCAGCCCAAAACATGAACACTACACCAACAGGGCTCCTTTGATAGTATCATTAGTTTAGTCAATCATATGGAATTTAGAACACTATTAAGAGACATTAGTTATATATGCATAGTCTAGAATTTTAGACTTCAATACATGAAGTGTTGATTTACACAGATTAAAAGCTTAATAAACTGGATACTATTAAAATGACCAATTAAGGTTGGGGCTGGGACAAAATTTTCAGTATCAATTATTCACAAAGAATCATGCCTGCCAGACTAATGTATGTATTTTCAAAAAAACAAAAATAGCATTAAATA
This sequence comes from Nesogale talazaci, assembly GCA_004026705.1. Lineage (NCBI taxonomy): Eukaryota > Metazoa > Chordata > Mammalia > Afrosoricida > Tenrecidae > Nesogale > Nesogale talazaci. The sequence continues at coordinate 36,002 of PVJH01013102.1, read as the reverse complement.
ATAATGGTATGGTAGTTCTGGGCCACCATTAATTGGACACTCTCAAAGCAAGAGTTCTGAACCAAAGTCCAATGGCCACCAATTCCATAACCTTGAAGTAGTGAACAGCAGTCCTCTGCTTCTTCTCACACTAGGGCATTTTAAGGCTGTGGCCATTTAAAAGAAGCTCACTACTGCCTTCCTTCTGAGGTGATCCTTGATGGGCTTGAGCTAACAACTTTCCTATTAGTACTCCACAGCTTAAGAATTTTCAAAACCCAGAAACTCTGGAAACTGTGCTCCACAAGTGGAATAATGACTGTTTGAAGGTAGAAAAAATTACCATTGTCTTTCTTGCCTATAACCCATCAATCCTATTTAAAACCATAATCTCAGAAGGAAGGGAGCTTATTTTATTCTTTGTTGTCATTGCTTACCTTATTAATCTTCTGTTTATCCTTCTTGCTAAGCTTGTTTTATACCTCAAGTGGGTTCTCAAAGGGTCATACTTCCCACTGAGTCATCTGCTTTCCTCCACAATGCAAGTTGCCTTGTGGTTATTTTTTGGCCAAGTTCCTTTACCTTTTTAAAATCTCTATTTCCATATCTGTAAAAGGAACACAGATACAGCTATAGTCTTTATGAGAATACTGAATACTTGACATATAAACAATAAATTCAGGGCAGTATGATCCAACAAAATATTCTAGCAACTAATTTTGTGATTATATCCCAAAATAGAAGCTTAGCTTTTGCTATTTTTCTTTAGAAAAGAAAGAATAGCAGTTTTGACTCCAGTAAAGCACTTCTGATAAAGTTTCCACCCCTTGGTTTGAATCTGTGGATTTACACCTGCTTCCAAGCAGCTTACTGCTCTCATTATTGGTGAGAAGAGGGATGCAGAAATGTACGCTAAATACAGGAGACCTCTCTGTAGAAGCCCGTGTCAGGGGTGAGGCAAGGAGAAAATTTGCATATGAAGAATTTTGTGGATATGAGAAAGGATTTTGTGGAAAGATCGAGAAAAAAGAGTATTTCATTGGGATATTTGGAAAGGGTTTTAGGTGGAAATAAATCACATTCTCAGTTTTGGCCACCACAGGATCTGTCATAAATATTCAGTGTCTCATTTACATTGAAACTGTTTAAAGATTATTAACTCTTTTTATAAACCTCTTGATCCATTAAGGGGTAGAGAAATATGGGATTTTCTATTCCTGTAAAGAATTACAGTCTCAGAAACCCACAGGGAAGTTCTACCCTTTCCAGTAAGGCCACTAATAGCAGCTACTCTCTGGCAGTATGACCATTAAGGAACCAAGTTTGACAAGTTGGGGCTTTAGCCTAGAAAATGATTCATTCCTGTTTCTCTTTTCCTTATAACACAACTGGATTATTTGTTTGGCAGTATCTTATGATGTCTACCCAAACTGGAAAAATAACAAATTATATTTTATGGTCACTCTAAAGGCTATTTGACCTCTGTGAGACCTTTTATACTCTAATTTAGAATTCTTAGAAAGGGAGGATTTCACTCACTCACCCACCTCACTGCCTTTAAGGAGATTCTTGTGGGGCCTTCTTGGTAGGATCTGTGGATGTGGGGGAAAGGCATAGAAAATGCAGGATGTTGCTGCCACTCCTGAAGAGTTCTTGAAGCCACTGGGTAGTAAACCATACCATTAGGAGACTGGAATTCATGCTTCCAAGTCTTCTGGAATATTCTAGTCTTGAGTCAGGTGGAATCCGCTGAGTAAGTAATCTTCACCCTTAGGTAACTGAAACCGGCACTCCACCACTCCTGGAAGAAACTCCAGTCTTGAGGCAAATAAGACCCCAGGCCAGTTTACCTGACAGCCTTCTGCTTTTAGCTTTGAAACACAACCTATCAGAATGCTTCTAACTTCCCCATAATATGGCTAAGATCCTGGAATGCAATTGGACACTATGATCCTAATTGCATTAGCAATTAGGTGGTTGGTCCTGTAATACGATGGGATGAAATGGTCTTGTAAGACAATTGGATGGGTTGGCTCAGCCAGCTACACCTCATTTACATAAGCCAGCTAGAAGCATTTCATTTACATAGCCCATAGTGTTTGGCCCATTTTTTTTCATGCTGCAAACCTGTAACCTTATAAGGATGTGTTTGGAAACCAGGAAGTATGTGAAAGAAGTTCTGTGATTGGTCAATGAAGCTTATATAAGTCTTGCAAAACCTGTAATAAAGTTAGATCTGTGCCATCGAGCTGGTAGGTCGACTCCATCATCCTTACATCCCTGCGTGCCAGGCCTGTTTCCACAGATTCTAATTCATTGTGACATTATCAAATGGGGTGAAACTATCACTGTGAGCTTTTTGAAACTACAATTCTTTATGGGAGTAGAAAGCTTCCTCTTTCTCCCAAGAAGCAGCTGGTGGTTTTGAACTGCTAACCTTACCGTTAGAAGCCCAATATATAACCCATTAGGATACCAGGGCTCTTTTTCAGTGAGACATTTTTCTTTTCTTTTTTGTATGTGACTTCATTCAGTGATCTTTTCATTTTAAGAAATAGAAGGGGAGAATTGTGGTGTGAAATTTTTATAGTGAATACTTATTGCATATAGTGAATTATTATGAGGTTATCCGTGTCAATAACAAGAAATGTAATCAATTGGCAAATATATGGGATTACACTACAACAGTTGCAAGAGCAATATTCAGTCTTATAGAAATATCCATGGATTATGCATGCCAACAAATCATGTTTTCTGGTATGTCTCAGAAGTACAGCCTCCACACAGTAACTTTGCTGTTAAAGCAGGTACTGGTTTGTTGTTGTATGCTGTCCAGTCAGCATCTTTTATACAAAAAAGCTGAACACTTATAGGTCCTGTTCTGTCCTTACAATTGCAAGAGCTCAGTGTTGTAGTCACAGCATCAGTCCATCTTGCAGAGGTAATCTTCTACTTAACCAGGCATGACGTCCATTTTGAGGGTCGGGTCTTGTCTGATAACATGTCTAGAATACTTTACACAACAATCTCACTACACTCACTTCTATGGAACATTCTACTTGTACCTCTTCCAAGACAGATTTGCTTGCTTTACTGACAGTCCTTGGTATTTTTCGTCTTTCTTTTTTTTTTTTTTTTACTAATGTCAACTCATAAGACTTAGAGAATTCACTACATGACATTTAAATTTTCAAGAAGAAAAATACATACAGCCAAAGACCCATACCGTTTCTTTTAATCATTTTATTGGTGGCTCTTACAATTCTAATCACAATCCATATATGCATCTGTTGTGTCAGGCACATTTGCACATATGTTGTCATAATCATTTTCAAAACATATTCTTTTTACATGAGTCCTAGGCATCAGCTCCTCATTTGCCCCTTCCCTCACCTCACCTTCCCTCCCTCATGCACCTTTGAGGGGTTCATAAATTTTTTTCATGTCTTACACTGACTGATGTCTGCCTTCAACCACTTTTCTGTTGTTTATCCATCCCCCTGAGTGGGTTGGGAGGGTTACATGGCAATCATTGTCATTGACTCCCCCTTTTTTCCTCACATTGTCATTCATCCACCTCTTATTTCCCCCACCTTCCCCCTACTCTCCTGGTATCATTATTCTCATTATTAGACTTTCCCTATAAATCACAGAACTGTAATTGAAATATATTAAATCATCTCTGCCTTCCTTATTCAGTGACCAGTATTCACTTGCATATGAGGCAATTAAAATTGCCACGACTTTAATCAGGTACAACTTAATCTTCAAAGGATCAGCTGTGCTTTGTTCTTTTCTCCACTCTAAAGAGGTCTTATGCAGGTGATTTGCTGAATGCAATTTGATTACTTGACAGCTGTTGCAAGATAAATCCTTGAGAACTTCAATCCTTTCTCTGTTTATTATGATGATGTCTCTTGGTCCAGTTGGGAGAATTTGATTTTCTTTATAATGATTTGGAATCCATACCGAAGACGTTAATCTTTGACCATCACCACCAATTGTTTCAAGTCTTCCTGGCTTTCAGCAACAATATTGTGTCATTTGTATTATAAAGTTTTCAATATGCATTCCTATGGTCCTGATGCCACATTCTTCATATAGTCCAGTTTCGTATTTGTGCAGCATACAGACTGAATGAGTATGGCAAAAGGATACAATCCTAACTGACACCTTTCCTAATATTAATATAATATGATCTTGTTCTCTTCAAATGTCTGTCCCTGGATCCCTGTACAGATTCTGCTTGAGCACAATGAAGTGTTTTGGAATTCCCATTCTTGTCAGTGGTTTCTATAGTTTGTTACGGTTCACACAGTCAAATGTCTTTGCATAGTAAATAAATAGTAAATAAAGCACAAGTAAAATCTTTCTAATATTCTCTACTTTTAACTAAGATCCATCTTACATTAGCAATGATAGTCCTTGTTACATGTTCTCTTCTAAACTTCTTGAATTTTTAGAAACTCCCTGTCAAAATATTGCTTCAATCATTATTAAATGGTGTTTAGCACAACTTTGCTGGCATGTGATATTAAAGATATTATTTAATAATTTCCACTTTCTGTTGAGTTACCTTTCTTTGGAATGGGTACAAATATGAGCTTTACAGTCAGGTGATTAGGAAGATGTCTTCTAAATTACTTGGCATAGATGTGTAAGTGCTTCCACTGTTGTATTATGGTTCAAACATTCTAGTTGATATTTCATCAATTTCTGAAGCCAGAATATCCCTGTATTGGGTTTGGCCTTTGCCATAGTTTCTGGACCTCACCCCAAGGATGTATGTATATAGTAGCTTTCCCCCTATGCCCTATTTGTTTATTTATTTATTTTTATTTATTTATTTATTTATTTATTTATTTATTTATTTATTTATATTTTTTGGCATCACTGCCCTCAGGTGGTGGGAGTAGGAGGCCCAGTCTTTGCTCTGTGGAGCTGGAATCGAACCTCCATCCCAGTGGGCCACAGTCCCGCGCACAACCACTACGCCACCGGGACTCAGCCCCCTATTTGTTCATTTTTAAAAGCTACCCTCAGTAGAATCATGTTGTATTTGTCCTTTTATGCTAAACTTACTTCACTTAGAATGATTTCCTCCAGTTCTTCTCAGACAGTGATGTGCTTCATGTGTTCATCACTGCATTTTAGGGACATGTAGTGTTCCATTGTATATATGTACTACACTTTTTTTATCCTTTTGTCTCTTGATGGAAATTTGGGCTATTTCCAGTTACTTGCAATTGTGAACTGTGGTGCAATGAACATTAGAGCACAGATGTCTCCATGGTTTGGTTTCTTTCTTGCCTCTTCTGGGCGTATACTGGGGGATTGCTGGGTTGTATGGTAGCTCTATTTCCATCTGTTTTAGTTATCGCCAAATTGATTTCCATAATAACTGTACATAACTACATGTCCACCAGCAATGGACAAGCATTCGTATTTCCCCATACATCCTCCAACACTTGTTACTTTTGAATTTTTTAAATTGACTATCTTTGAGGGCATTAGGTAGTATCTCATAGTTGTTCTAATTTGCATTTTTCTTATGGCTAGTATTTGGGGAAAGTTTCTCATATGGCCATTTGAATTTCTGTCCCTGTGGAATTTCTGTTCAGGTCCTTTGCTCACCTCCTTAGTGGGCAGTTGGGTGTTGCTTTTTTTTCTTATTGTAAGCTTACAAAGTATTGTAGATTTTAGTATAAGGACTTTGTCTGATTGGTCATTGCTAAAGATGTTTTACCAGTCTGTGGTCTCTCTTATTATTCTCTGTGAATTCTTTCAATGTAAACAGGTGTTTTGTCTTCAATATATGCCACTTGTAAATTTGTGCCTCCTTTGTGTGTGTTTTTCCCTATTACTGACAACCTATGTATTCCCTATACCAAGGCTCTAAGTTTTGCCCCAATTCCTCATAGATTGTTCTAATAGTTAGCGGTTTTACCTTGAGGTCTGTGATCCACCTTGATTTTTTTCTTGTGTATGCAGGTAGATAACCAATCTTTCTAGCACCACTTATTGAAAAGGACATCTGCTTCTCACTTGACATTTTAGGGGCTCTTATTAAAAATCAATTGCCTGCATGTTGATGTTTCTAATTCTGGGTCTTCAACTCTTTTGCATTGGTCTGAATATTTGTCATTATACCAGTTCCACACTGTTTTGATAACTGTGGCTGTATAATATGTTCTAAAGTTGGGTAAATCAGGCCCTCTGAGATTGTCCTTCTTGAGGAGTTTTCAGCTAATTTTGAGCTTCTTCCCTCTCTATATGAAGTTGCTAATCAGTTTTTCCAATTCTTTGAAAAAGAATGACTGTATTGGGATAGCATTAAACTTGTATAGTGCCTTGGGCAGAAAAGATATTTTTGCTATATTAAGTCATCCAATCCATGAGCACGTGGTAGTTTTCCATTTGTTGAGGTCACTCTTGGTTTCTTGTAGAAGTGTTCTCTAGTTTTCCTCATATAAATCTTTTGGTTTTTTAGTCAGGCATATAACTAGACATTTCAATTTGTGCTTGGCTATTGTAAAGGGTACTACCACTTTGATCTCCCCTTCTCTGATCGTATCTGATGTACAAATCAGTCCAACAGATTTCCATTTGTTGCTCTTGTATCCTGCTGCACTGCCATATTCCTCTATTACTTGCAACACTTCCCTTGTGGAGTTTCAGGGATTTTCAATGTATAAAATATTGTTTGCAAATGATGTTAATTTTGCCTCTTCCTTCCCAAGATGAATACCTCTTATGTCTTTTCTTTGTCTTCTGCTGTTACCAAGGATGATATGAAATAGAAGTGGGACAAGGGACATCCTTGTCTGGTCCCCTTTTTCAGTGGAATTGTTTTCATCTTTTCTTCATTAATTAGCACATTGGCTGTTAGTTTTTCATATATAGCTTGTATAATAGTGAGGAATTTCCCTTTCGTTCCTATTTTATTTATTTATTTATTTATTTATTTATTTTGGGGGCATCGCTGCCCTCTGGTACTTATGGGAGCCGCCCAGCGCCGCACCTGAGAGCAGCACAAGCCTGCACAAGCCCGCAGCCCACCGTCCCGCATTCAACCACTACGCAACTGGGGCTCAGCCCTATGCCTATCTTTTTGAGTGTCTTAAATAAGAATGAGTGTTGGATGTTATCGAATGCTTTTTCTGAGTCTATTGATATTCTCATGTTGTTCTTATAATTTTTTTTCTGTCAATTTAGTGAATAATAGTAATGGTCTTTTTTATTTTTTTGAGGCATCACTGCCCTGGTGGTGGGAGTAGGAGGCCCAGCCTTTGCTCCTATGAGCGGGAATTGAACCTCCATCCCAGTGGGCCGCAGTCCCGCGCATAACCACTACGCCACCGGGGCTCAGCTAGTTTTCTGCTTTATATGCCAGTATTTCATTAAGGATTTTTGCATCGATGTTCATTAGGGATATCAGTCTGCAGTTCTCAATGCTTGTGGGATCCTGGCCTGCTTTAGGTATCAAAGCTATTCTAGCTTCATTCGAAAGAGTTTGGGAATTTTCCATTTTTTTCTATGCTCTGGAAGAGTATGTGTAGTGTTGGTCTCAGTTCATCCCTGAATGCTTGTTGGAATTCTATGAAGTTATCTGGCAGGGGTGATTTTTTTGTTGGTAATCCCTTGATAAACTTGTCTATTTCTTCTATTGCTATGGGTCTGTTCTTGAAATCCATCAGGGATAGTCTACAGAAGGATAGTTTTCCAAGTAATTTTTCATCTCTTTCAACATGTTGAATTGACTAGAGTACAGGTGGTCATCTTACTATGTAATTATCTTTTGATTTCATTAAGGTCCACCGCTATTGAAATTAGCTGCTCCTTTATTTGGTTAGGTTTGCCAGAGTTCTTTCAATTTTGTTAATCCTTGCAAAGAACCAACTTTTAGCTGCATTATTTTTCCATAGTTTTCTTGTTTTGCCTCTATTGTATCTCAGCTCTGATTTCTATTATCGCTTTCCTTTTGCTATTGATAGGATTGTTCTGTTGACCCTGCTCCAATTGATGCAAATTTTGTGCCACCATATCAACCACGTGTCTCTATTCTTTTTCATGTTTGCAGGGATTGCTATCAATCTTCCTCAGATAGATGCCTTTGCTGTATCACAAAGGTTTTGGTACGTCATATTGCCATTTTCATTAGCTTCTAGAAAAATCTTGATTTCATCTCTGGTTTTGGCCAATACCCTCTCCTTTGGCAATAGAGAGTTATTCATCCTCCAATTGTTTTCCCTTTTTTTCTTCATCTTCCTTTTGTTTCCAGTTTTATGGCACAGTGGTGTGAGAGAGAGAGAGAGAGAGAGAGAGAGAGAGAGAGAGAGAGAGCACTACATAATCTCTATGTGCTTGAATTTATTCAGGTTCAACTTAAATGCCAGCGTGTGGTCCATCTTCGAATATGTGCCATATGGGTTTGAAAAGAAAGATTTTTTTTTGCATTTGGATGGAAAACTCTGAAAATATCTATTAGATCAAATCATCCAATTGTGTTGTTAAAGATCTGTAGTCTCCTTACTGAGTTTCTTTCCCTGTGATCTGTCTGCTTCATAGAGTTGTGTATTTGAAGTCATATATTATAATTGGTGAGCCTGTGATTCCGTTTTTCATCTTTTGGATTGTTTGATTTATGAATTTCGTGGGTCTCTCTTGGGCATGTCTATATTTATTATGCTTACTGGTTCTTGGTCTACTGTTCCCTTGAGCATTATATAGTGCTCCACCCTCCCCGTCTCTTGTTAAGGTTTGTAACTTCGATCAAGATGGGTACCCTGCTTTTCTTTGCATTTCCATTTTCTTGGTCTATTTTTCTCCTCCTTTTAATCTCAACCTGTTTTTGTCTATCAGCTTGAGATGTGTCTCTTGTAAGCAACTATTTTTCTGAGCCAGTCTGTTAGTCTCTGCATTTTAATGTCTGAGTTTAGTCCATTGATAGTCAGTGTTATTACATCCTCTGTGAACTCTGTCGTGTCTTCTTGTACCTTTTGTGTTGGGTACTTTCCTATATACCTATCTTATCAGTTTGTGTTTTCTTCAGTTTCTCTGATTGTCTGATGTGACTGTTTTTGCAGTTTGTTGAAGCCTGCTTGGTTATCTACTAGGTCACTGGTGGAATTATTTGTCTCGAGTCTTTTGGAAAAGTCTATTAATTTGCTACTGGATTCTGTTATTTCATCCTTAAAGTCTTATTTCCCTTTGGTGTGTTGTCCTTATCTCCCCTATCATTTCATTCTTTTTCCATAGTGCTCCCCTCATAACCTGTATAACTCCAAGCAGCATTTTGAAATTTTCTGTCTATGGCAGGCCAATGTCTGCTTCTTCTATGCACATCGTTAGGTTCACGACTTTTTCTGGCATTGTCTTCTCTTTTTCTTGTTTTTTCGTTGAAGCTGTTGGGGCTGGTTCCCCTTTACATGTCATTTTAGAGAAGCTGGGCACCATCTTTCAAGAATCACTGGCTATTCATATGACTGCTTCTACAAACTAGCTGTAGGTAGTTTCAATGAGGTAACATGCTACTGCTATATCTTCCAATGTCTTTATTCTTACTGTAACTGACAAGTATTCTGTTATTTGGAATGTGAGTTGGATCATGCTCTCATGGGATGCTGGTTGGGTGGTTTTCGGCCCACTTTGGGGGACTTTCACTGGCTGATCTCAGAGTAAGCCATACTGGTGTATTTCATGATGCTTGGAGTGCCTCATGTGGCATGTGGTGTTTCCTTCTGGAACTGCAGTGCCGTAGAGGGCATGTGAGTTTACCCTCTTGGTGTGAAGCATCCCAGATGACAGGTGGAATTACCCTAGTGTGAGAGATTGTCATGGAGGTTGGGCGGATGTTCCCACAGCAGCGTGGAATACCACAGGTGGTCACCACACAAAGTCACTTGTAGAGCCTTGGGTTTTAGGCTGGAGTTTCCTGATCCATTTGAAGGGGAGATTCCCAAACTGCTTTGGGTATGGTGCAGGACAGGCATGATTTCCCCAGATGTGTGTAAAGTCAAAAAGTGTGAGTGGGTTCTACCCCTTTTGGGCTGTCAGAGTTATACTAGTAGGAGGGGAGTGACCTGGAGGTCGGTAGTGGCCTATCAGAGGAAAGAGAGGGAGAAGAGAAGAAAAAGAGAGAAAAGAGAAAACAAAGACAAGAGTCCAAATAAAAGCAAACTAACACCGAGAAAAAATGCACAGACAAAAATAAAACAGTCAAAATAGAAAACAGGAAAACTGAATCTGCTGAGACTGGCAGGAGAGAGAGAAGACATAGAAGAAGGGGGAAAAAGAGGAGATGCGAAAGAAGAAAACAAAGAAAAAAGAGAAGAAAAAATAGATAAAGAGATAGCTGAGCTCAATGCTATGTCATGTGTAGCACTGCATTGTGACATGTGTAGCACATGTGCAGTTCTCCTCACTGGGTTGGAAGAGTTTCCCGAGGCAGAGTGCAGAGAGCTGGAAAGCAGCAGTGGCATTTGGAAGGAAAGAGAGGGAGAGGAGAGAGACAGAAAAGAAGAAAGAAGAAGGAAATAAAAGAAAGAAGGGGAAAATGACAACTGTGCTCACTAAGATTAACTGTGGTGGGAATGAGAGACAAAAAGAAAAGACCTCATCCCTGATTGCCTGAATCTGGGGCTACAGATGGCAGGGTTATGTGCCCTTTTAGTGCAGGGTCCCACCAGTACTGGGCAGAATTGCCCCAGTTGGCAACATCACTTTAGAGTCTGAACTGAGGTTTCCTCAGCAGTGTGGAGCACTGTAGAGGCCTGTGTGGCAGTCATGTGCTTATGTTAATTTTATGATTGAAATGTAGGGGTGGAGTCTGACCTGTTAATCTGGAGATAGCCATTGAGTAGCCAATGAGGCCTCTGTGTGGGCATGGCTTTCACCTGAGACTGGGAGATCTTACGATATTTCCCTCATGAGGATGAGAGGCTGTCTTCCCCGGTTGTTGGGAGTTAGTTTCAGAGATGATTAACCACAGACAACAATGAATGGCGGCGTCTGGGAGGCTGGAGTAGCCGGTGGGAAAATCACATGGCTTTGCCCTGATGGAGCCGGACCTCTGAGGCTGGGGCAGCCACATGGAGGCCTCTTCCAGCGATGAGTTGCTCCTGCCACCACTGGATGCTATTGATGGACCCTGAGCCCTGGAAGCGAGGAGGCATGGGGAGACCCCTGTTGGTGCCAGGACTCTGTAGCCACTGACTTGTGACTTTGTGAGGCAGAAGGAAACTTTATGGACTGATTTCAGACATATGGGTTAATATCAGACTTGTGACTTTGAGTTAGACTGGGCTGGGCTCCATGTCCCATTCTTTTTATATATAAACCTTCTCCTTATACCTATATGCGTGTCTCTGAAATTTGTTCCTCTAGTCTACCCAGACTAACACAGCCTGTCACAGCTTCCTTGTGTGCTGTGCAGTATTCCCACAGAGGACAGGCTGGAGTTCTCCCTGATGTTTGGGTCGAGTTGTCCTATGTGCAGGGTAGTTGCCTGGAAGTCGTCAGTGGCATATGAAAAGAAAGAGAGGGAGAGAAAGAAAGAAAGAAAGAAAAGAAAAGAATACAAAACAAAACTGGGTCCATTGAGACTGACTGAAGTGGGGAAAATAGAAGGGAGAGGAAATAAAGAGAGAAGGAAAAGAGTAAGTATGGAAATTACTGGATCTAATCATCCTGTTGTGGGGCTGGAGGAGTTCCAACCCTGCCTCAAGGTAGCAGGGTGGTGTGTTTGCTTGGTGTATGGTCACTCAGATGCTGGGCAGAATTACAGTTGAAGGAAAGACCACCACAGAAGCCAGACAATGGTTCCTGCAGTGATGTTGAGCACTTGAGTTCACTGGTATAGGTGCTTTGTGCTGTATGCAGAATTGCAGCAGGTAAGTGAGGGTGGGGTTGCAGGACAGGCAGGACCTACCCAGCTGTGTGTGGGATCACTGAAAGTGGGCAGTAGCTTTCCCCACTGGGCTTGTTGTCCTAAGTATCCCAAGACTGGTGATGCCTTAATTCTTCTGAGGGTTTGGGGCTTTTCTCCCCTGGCCAGCTGGAATTCAATTATGTTAATTTGAAACTGAGGCTTGATCCAAGGGTTTTTTTGTTATGCTGATAGCCTCTGGGCTCTGTAGCAATATGCTGGCATTCCTTGCCACAGGGGCTCCCTTGTTATGTGATGTATGTTAAAGGACTCATTCTACCACTTGTCTTAGAGTTAAACAATGACTCTGGCATTTGCAATTTTTACTGAGGAAATGTTTTTTTCTTTTTTTGACATCACTGCCCTCTGAAAATATTTTTTCTCTCTTTTTTCTGCAAAACCTCTTAGCTTTGTTTTGACTTCTGTCCTGTAGAACTATAAATATATAAATGGCTGTACTATAAAACCATCAAGTTGTGGTATTTGCATTGCATTAGTAATTGGACTTATGAGATGCCCTGATTTGGCGTTTGTCATGCTGACCTCCAGAGAGGAAGACCCAGCTTATGAGAGAGGTTGCTTTCGCCTCTGTCAACTGGAATTGAATTCATCCCCTGAACTATGAGTATCTGCTTATTTTCTTCCAAACTGGGACCTGACTCAAATAAACTTCCTTACTTTTCAATTGCTCCAAATTTATGACTACCTACCTATAAGATTCCCCTGCTATTAACTCAAGGCAGCTAACAGTAAGGGTTGCTGTGCTGTGGGGTTCTGTGACTAGCTTTTGGAGGTTCTCTTTTTGTCTGGGATTATGTCCCCTGTGGGACATCACCTTGAGGAAATTGCTGCTTACTGCCACACTAGGGTCCTAGTAGCTGCTCAGCGAGAGCTTGTGAACACAGCATACTGAACCAGAGCAATTTAGTTTGTACTTAGTTTGTTTTGTGAATGGGAAGTTTTTAAAAAAGGGTTTCTGGATAGACCCTACTACCCTAAATTCTAATTTCAGAACTCTATCTCTCAGTCTCCTTCACCTTACCTCTCAATTTTCTGTTCTGGAAATTGGAGCTCCAGGTGGGTGAATCTAACTAGATGCCATCTTCTATCTATCTATCTATCTATCTATCTATCTATCTATCTATCTATCTATCTATCATCTATCATTTATCATCTATCTATCATTATTATTATGCTTATAGTCTTGAATCTCTATGCTAAATAGTGTGCTTTTATTTCAGATGCAGCTGAGACTTAAGCTCTAAAACAAAAGCCCTAATAAATTATGGGAAAGAAAGCAGAGGCAGACAGTGTATATATCAGTAGGTCATAGTCAAAAGGTCTAGAGTTTTTGACTGAGGGGTTCTTTGATAAAGCTATGATGATTTCCTTTTTAGGAAATCCTTATTATAAAAATAATAAAATGCAAATGTCCTTCTTTATAAAGAGTTCTATGCCAACTATAACAAGTATGCCGAACTCTGCTCAAAAACAGATGTTAACATTAAGAATAAAAGATGTTTCTGTCTCTTACTTGAGTACAGTTACAGATTGGATTGTGCCACTGAATAAATGTAATTTTGAATTGCTTGTCCATGGACCTCTGGCTATGATCCTGTTAAGAAACAGAGAAGTCCTGTTAAAGAATTTTTGTGTTAATTAGCCCATTCCATTATAGGGTAAATTCTAATCCTAATTACTTCTGAGTTATAAAAAGTCCAGACTAGACACACACACACACACACACACACACACACACACGCACGCCAGCTAAGAAAGGAATGTCAAGGAACCAAGAAATGCTTGTGGTTACAGACAAGGAAAGAATCTGCAAACCTCTTGGCTTTGATTTGACTTCTGTCATCTAGAACCATAAGTACATAATTGTCTGTACAGTAAAACCATGCACTTGTGGCATTTGCATTGCCCTAGTGATTGCAATAGGAGAAACCAGTTCATATAGCCAGACCTTTCTTTACTTGTATCAAAATCCTCAAAGCGAAGGGAGACCAGAGTTGTTTTTCAAGTTTCTGGTACCGTAATTACTGCTTAAGAAGGAACTGAATCATTTTATTGAGTCAACTGCTTTAGGAAACATATTGGGAAACATGATAAAGCAAATGAATTATGTACATATGAGCCCATAACCATACGCTATTTGCTGTGAAGTGAGTTCCCTGATCTGAGATTTTGCTGTGTGCAATATTCATTTCAGTGGATAAGTCATTCTTTGACTTCACAGATGCTAGTTTGCACACAAGCATTGTGTGCAAGGAAAGTGAAAAAAAAAAGTAAGTATGTATTCCAGTTAATACAAATGTTGCCCTTTCCATTATGGAATTGTACTATGTAGCCTATCTGCCACACGGAGTTTTTAATCTACGTTTTATATGTTACCATATAAAGACTGAGATAGTAGGCACATGGCCCTAGCTATAACAAAGTCAGTCACTAGACTGGAAGTCTATGTAGCTGAGTCATGTGATACCTCCATCCCTGCAACTATGGCCATTTTCTTCATGAGCCCATTGGGCAATGACAGGTTGGGGAAAGAGGATGGTTGGCAATCTTTCAGTGAAATTGACATGAGGCACAAATATCTTCATTGACCTGACCAATTCAAAAATGTCTATCTAGATATGGGGTTCTTCCCCATATCTCCTTGTCACCAATTTTCCACTCATGTTCTTTCTATATACCTGGCCACTTAGCTAAATAGCGGGTCACATCCCATGTATCCATGTACAGTCACACGTCTAGCCATTTCAGTTGGGTGGTCTCAGAAAAGGGCTATAGTGCTGTTTTCCTCCATTGGCAAGTGTCGAGTTGTACCTGAATATCATATAGAACCAGTTTTCAACTAAGCATGGGTTTTCACCTCTTAATTTAATTGATCTTAAGAATTCCCTATAAGGCCACCGGTATTTACTGAGAGAGGGAAGGAGGGGGGGATCTGGACATTTGAACCACTTTCTCATGTAAATCTGGGCCTCAGATTCCAGTTGAAGCCCATCTTGAATATATCATTTCCATTTCATAATGGAGTACTGCTGTGTACACCTAACTTCATGACTCTGTGGATGGACAGCACCTGGTTTAAGATGTGTATTTCAGACTGCATAATGACCTGATGACACTCAGTTTCCAAAGAGTTAAAAGCAATTTCTCAAAAGGAGAGCAGTTAGCTGCAAAGGTTTGCAGAATTTTTCTCCTAAGAGCCTGCACTATGCTTTACCAGGAAGGGACTGCTGAAGACTTCAAACATTTCTAAATGCCTCGGCTACTTCACATGACAGGATATCAGCTGTATCACATGCAAGACAACTTAAACTTATTGCATGACTTGCTCTTTTTCTTGGTCCCACTCAAAATTGGGAATGGTTTTTGAATCATTTGATAACTAGGCAAAAGAGACCCAACTAACTGTTGTATCCAAAAGCCAAAGAGGTCCAGTAGGTGTTGTGCCTCTTTATTAGTTGTAAGAGAGCCAGATGTAAAAAATTATTTTTAATTTTAAAGGGATATCTGGACACACCCCACATCAATGAGCCTTAGATATTTCACAAAGGTGGAAAACATCTTGCTTTTTGTGGGATTGATTTCCCATTATTGGGCACACAGATAAATGTACAATCTTTGATACTTTATTGCTTGCAAACTGCTTTTGGTAATCTTTCAAAATCAGAATTGAGAAAAACAATTGGCCAACTCAATAGCTTCATACTAGGAACCTGGTATCTTAACATACTCAAGCAATGAAACTCTATCTGGAACACTTGGAATGAGAGTCGTTGCCTTGCTATAAACCAACCATCCACTGTGATTTTCCAAGATCTATCTGTTGTTTTGTTTGTTTGCTTTTTATAAGTTATTTAGGCAAGTTAAATAGAGCCATGATCAGCGGCATCACGCCTGCATACTTCAAGTCCTTGGAGGTGGCACTAATTACTGCAATCCTCCATAAATGCATTATTGCTTTTGGTTTATTATTTTCCTAGATAAGGTCAATTCTAATTGTTTCCATTACTTTTCCTACCATAATGTTATTTACTACACGTCAGAAATCCAATATAAGAGTTTTCTCTTTTTGTTGAGTCTATCTGAATTGTACATTCTGGAGGTGGGAAAATTATTACAGAAGTTCAGGAATTCACTAGATCAACTGAGAGCTTAAACACCATTAATAACATGACCTCCATATGTCCCTACTCTCACTGCAGGGAGATCACTATGGGCATCTTAAGTTTCCAGGAATTTGTGTCAGTCCATAACATCCAGAAAGTCCAGAAAGAATTATTATTTTCTTTTCTCCATTGAAGTATTTCATGTGAAAAACAGTAGATGACTTTGGGGAAGTCTTGGAGGAAAAATGGCAGAACGATTTTGGATAGTGTGGTGGGATCTTCACTCAAGAGGTTTTAAGTTTTGAAATTGATAGAACAGGCATGATGCTGTATTGTGACAGTTCATATTAAAATACCATTTGTGTTATTATAGTCCGGGTAGACTAGAGGAACAAATTTATGGACACACATATGGATATAAGGGAATGGTTTATATACAAAAGGAATGGAACACTGAGAAAGCATCCCAACCCTGTCCAGTAGACAGTCATAAGTCCGACATTAGCCCATATGCCCGACACCAGTCTACAATGTCTCCTTCCAACTCACGAAGTCATAGATCAGTGGGTGCAGAATTGCAGCACTGACAGGGGTCTCCCTATGGCTCCTCACTTCCAGGGCTCAGGGTCCATTAGCAGCATCCAGTGGTGGAAGAAGCAACTCAGCGCTTGCAGGGGTCCCTACGTAGCCTCTCCAGTTTCAGAGGTCTGGTTCCATCAGGACAAAGCCGTGTGGCTTCTCCTCTGTCTCCTCAGATGCTGCCATCTTGTCTTGTCTGTGATTCATTGTCTCTGAGATTAACTCCCAACAACTGGGGAGATAGCTTCCAATCTCCACGAGGGAAATATCGCGAGATTTCCCAGAGGTCTCAGGAGAAAGCCATGCCCACACGGAGGCCTCGTGGGCTACTTAATGGCTATCTCCAGATTAATAGGCTAGATCCCCCTCCTACATTTCAATCATAAAATTAACATAACCACATGACTGCCACATCATTCATTTGAACTTGAGTTCTTCTACTTATACAGACCAAATAAGAATTTCTTCTTTATTTCGCCCCTAGGGACACCATGACTAAGTAACAAATGCCATAAATTCATAGGAATCAGACTATTCAGATTATGGTATTGACTCTGTACCTATCATGATATCTATGCTCAGTTTGAGTGGCTGAGAAGCTGAGAGGCCTGAAGATGATATATAATAGCTATCCAAGCACTTTTTGATAGAGAATATGAGTGAGTATATTATCCCAGTTTGTTAGCTTTACAATTATAGGCCTATAAAGGTGAAGTGAAAACCTAAAGCACACTACTCTTTGTCCATAAAGTGTCATCACTAAAATCCTTACCTTCGACGAGTTCAGTCAGCCCCATTTTAATTGGTGTCTTAGTCAACTAGAATAATCAAATCTTGCTTGCACAAAGTAGCAATTGCAAAAGTCTTCAAGGATGCTAAATATCCCTTTACAAATATTGTTGGGATAGTAACTATGACCTCTGGGTAGTCAATACATAAATGAATGTATCTAATTGATACGCCTAATCTAACTTGCTGTTTTAAGCTGGGTCCTCTAGAGGAGCAAAACCAGTGATATATATATATATATATATATATATATATATATATATCAAAGAAATAGTTCACACAGTTGTAGATATCAAGTCAATGGGTTATATTTTAGGATCGTGGCTTCTCTTGACTAGTATAACTGCAGGGTTGATGACCCCAACATCAGCACATTAGAGGGCAGTTGATGACCCCAACATCAGCACATTAGAGGGCAGGCTTCTTTCTGCAGAGGGGAATGAATTCAAGCTCATCAGGTAAGATGACAGGCTACTGATGACTCCCAAGATCATCGGACAATACAGAAGGCTGCTGACTCAAGTCTAAAGACCTAACAACAAGTTAGTTGTAGAATCCAGACCGAGCAAAATTCAACCAAACTTTTCCATAGCACCTACTTATATTGGAAGCAGGCCACATCCAAAGAAACCTCATTATGGGGAACTTACTAAGGCTTAACTGTCTAATACTGCCAGGCTTAAACAGAGTATATAACTGTCCATCCTAGAGCATTTTGATATAGAATATGTGGATTACATTATCCCAATCTTTTAAATGTACAGTTATAGGTCTAAGAAGGTGAGGTGAAAGCCTAAAGCATACTAGTTTTTCCTCCCAAAGCAGTTACTGATCCTTCTTTAATATTATTTATTCAATAATAGATTGTTCCCAGTTATACAGTCATAGTTAGGAACCAATCCCCATAAAGACTATTATATTAAAAGTTAGAGGCACATACATGGGTTATCATAACTTCACATGACCCTGATGGACATCAAAACATGCTTATTTGGTATTATGTTAAAGCTTTTTGCCTATTTATAAGTGTTTATTTAATGATTTTGTGCATAAAAGATATATTATGTGTTAAAGCTAACACTTGACTAATTGACACTAAATACAAACTACACTTAACTATTTCAACTTGCCCATTTGATTTAACAGACTTAGAAATGACACTCATTCATAATTTGTACATTGTTAGGGTTAGGTTTGGGGAAAAATAATTTGCAGATTGTTTATTTGCAAATCAGAACCAAGGTGGTAGCTATAAAACTCTGGGGTTGGAACACTCTTGAGATGACGCTCTTGATGTCACCTTATCAAATGACAATTTCAAAACACATTAATAATTTTTAAAAGTGCACTTCTTTGAGGATCTGATGATACTCTTTAAAGTTTCTTAGAAAAAAATCTAGAGTGAAGGAACTAGTATTAATTTTGTTTGCCTTCAGAAATTGAGTGACCCCTTTAATTAAGTCTTCCCTTGCTATTATCTCACTTTTGAAGCAAGAGGGTTGTGGCAGTTACACAATTTCCTGTCAATTTGTGAAGGGGTGGAGTCTAGGCTGTCAATCAGGTGATAATTAATGAAATCTCTCTGTGGGCATGGCCTTCTCCTAACTCCTATGTTCCTCCCTGGAGGTGGGACTACTCCCTCACAGGGAATATCTCTCCTTGTGAGATATTCCTGTTGACAAGACACAGAGAGCTACATTAGAGCCTGGAGCTGGAGGAGCAACATGTAGATTCCTGCCGGTGCTGAGATGCTTCCACGGTCACTGGATCCACAAGGTTTTCCATTCACTGCTCTGTGATAATACTGCATTCAGTGTCAATGAATGTGTTCCGTGAATCTGAGGAGGAATTTGTATATTGGTATCACACATATGGGCTACTATCAGACTTATGGATTTGATCTGGACTGGGTTGGGGTGTTTTTTAAATATGTGTTTACTCTTTGATATAAATTTTGCCTTACACACATATGAGTGTCCCTGGATTGGTTTCTTTAGTCAACACATAAAAACACAAGGGTTCTTTCCTCTTCAGAATCTTTTCTTCCAACCATCAAAAAATTTTTCTTTGGGCATAGAAGATGCCTATCTTCCAGGTAGATAGAAAACAGGTTTCTGAAACTTCCTGAGGACTGTCCAGAAAAAAAGCTAACTCACTGGCATAGACCAAGTCCAATTCAAAGTGATCATATTGGTAAATCTTACAGAAACAGACAATTTCATCTATCTTTCATGGAGCAGCTGGTGTGTTAATAGCTGAAACCATAGTTAACAACCACTAGGGATCCTATAGAAGGAAGAATAAGTTGTGGTTTTTTTGTGCATCTTAGTTTTTTACTGATACATAGTAATATATGCAAGATGGGTGATCTCAAAGATCAGAAATGGTACCTAGATGTATCAATAGCATTGTTCTCTGTCTCCTCTAGGGGAAGACCCTTCCTTGTCAATGTAAGCTTCTGAGAATTCTGAACATTTCTTGGAGTTCATTGGATCTCCATATGTTTTCCCCCAGCGTCTCACTCTGATTCCATAGCTGTTTTCCCCTTTATAAGATCCCACTCAGAAAGGATTAGTGTTCACCTTACTCTAGTGTGACCTCATGTGACTTGATAACAAAATAATATTTTTAATTCTAAACAAAGGGCCCTGGTGGACTAATGGTTAAGACCTCAGCTGCTAACTGAAAGATTGTTGCATTCAAACTCATCTTCAGATAATGATCTGAGAATATAAAAGCAAGTAGAAAGCAATCTGAAGAGACCGGTCTTAAGAATACTACTCTTTGGGGCAAGAAGCCAACAGACAGTTGATGCTGAGTTGCTTGGGAGGAAAGTGAAAAGATGTGAGCAGGGCTACTACATGCAACACATGGTACCTTCTGCAAGCCATGTTGTTTCTATCATCTTTGCATTTGCTTATCCCACCCCTCTGATCACTTGTACTGAATGATTCAAGTGCATTCCTTAAGACTCAGCTTAGAGGTCTTTGCCTTTATGAATGTTTTCTGATGGAACACTATGCCCCTCTTTTGTTTCTTTAGTTCTTAGCTTGTGATTCCAGTTTCACACCATCAAATTGAAATTGCATTTCATTTTTGCATCAGTCTTTCCATATAAATTTAAGCTCTTTAAAAATAAAAATTGCATTGCATTTATATTCTCTGTGCAATGTCTTGAGGCAAGCTGAAATCTAAGGGCTAAAATTCTTCCTAGTCTGCCTTAGAAGTCAGTTTTGACAGCTGATGTTGGCTTGTAGACATAGCAAGTTGTAGGTAGTCTCAGTGTTCCACCAGAAAGTTCTAGAGCTATTGAAAATGTACACATAAGCAACAATTATTATTGTTTGTATAAGTACACATTATCTGTTAGCTTGAAAGTAGTTATTTTAGTAATTGAGGTTTAAATAATTAATTATTGAGATAGATTTTTTTTGTGTCAACATGGCACCAGTAAGAAGGCATGGTGGAGTTAGTCTCTCAATCAGGTTGCAGCTTGATGACCTCATTTGGAGTTACTACTGAAATAAATGTTTCTCTGGAGGTGAACCACTCTCTCTGCCTTCATCTTCCTGCTGCTAAGCCACACTGAGGCCTGTGCCAGCGCTGGGACACTTCTCCCCCATTTCAGCCCCGTCACTTTTCATCTACTTACAGTAATCTTCCTGCATTTTGCATCACTGCTTGTGGATGAATGAGTCTGAAAGGGATTTATGGACTGCGGTGGGACCTATGGATTATTGTAAGGATTATGGGATTGATTGTGTTTTCCCAGTAGATAAATACTTCGAGCGATAAAGCACTCTCAACATATAGATGAGTGTTACTGGATTTGTTTCTCTAGTCAATCCAGTCTAACATAATTCAGCCTCGCATTGACAATGATTTTCTTTTCTGCTTTGATGGGGCTTTTGTTTTCCTGCTTTCAGTTTGCTTGGTTTGTTTTTTTGTTTGTTTGTTTGACTCTTGTTTTCTGCTAATTGGTTTGTTGATGTTATTGGGATAATTGATTTTATGGGGTTGTGAATTTGTCATAATATGACCACCAAAGCAAACCTGAGTCATCCTTATGCCAGTGGTAAGCAGATGTATTGTGGGTCCCCACTGAACTCTAGCCCCAAGCCAAGAACAGTTAGTTCTGACAACATAGCCCTACTCAATACTGGTGGGACAGCGTCAGACCAGGCAGCCCCTTGCACCCGTTTTGACCAGTCTCACTAAAAAGAAATGAGCACCCTGTTGAACTGTGTGACCTCTGCTTCTGGAATCTTACAGAGTTTATCTCTCCAGGAAGGGCACAGCCTCTCCCCAGGCAGGGTGCAGAGTTCCCCTGCTTCAAGCATTCTGGGAAGCCAGTTTGAAAACAAAAGAGGTGATTTGCTAACAGGTCATCTCTATACCCCAAACTGGCAAATGTAGCATAAGAAACCTCTTTTCCTCTATTAGCCCACATGCCTGTAGCTCAGACTCTATATCGCACTACCCCAATACCAGGTGCGACTTCTCTAGCCTAACTTACTGGGCTACTGAATCTATCCAGTTATTTCCCTAATAAAGCCTTTTCTGTACTTTTCATTTCTGACTGAGCCTGGTCTCCTTACAGCACTTATACTTCCACCTCTCATCTTGGTGACAAAATCTGGGACTGGCAGGAAGGACATTTTTTTTAACCACCCCAGTCTTGCTTTGACTGGTGTGCAGCCCTGTCCTCTGCTTCCATGAACTTTTGAAGCCTGCCTGCAAAAGCACTTTTCGGGTCAGTATTTCTGTACATGCTCATTCTGTTTTATTTGTCTTGTTTGTTTTTCTGGACACTGAAAATCAGCAAACTCATATGGGAGCATTAGAGTGCCTCAAAGAGGTGCCACAGCAGGGCTTCACGCTGTCATTCTAGTACCAAGAGGAGTTGGAAATAGATGCCATTCCCCCACAAGGTGTGTGACAATAAGTTCAGTTTCTCATGTCTCCTTTTTCTTCTGTGTCTATTTTCCCTCTCACGTGGCTTTCAGCCTTTTATCATGGTGTGTACTTCCTGGGATTCCTGCTGCTGACAGGGCTTCTGGCACTGGGTCTGGTGGTCACTGCCCCTTCAAATTTGACTAACACTCAATGGATGAGTTTGAGCTTCTTCTACTTGTCTGTATGTTTCGTGATAGCAGTTTTGCGGTGCCTACTCTCAGACTTACTCTAAAATCTACTTTCTCTTTCTCCCTAGTGGTTCTGTAGTGCTCTCACACTTTATCTAAAATATGCTCCCTTTCTCTCTCAAAACTTTCCTAAAAATTCACCTGCTGCTTTTCTTACTCCAAACAAGGGCCTCTATCTGCCCTCCATTTGGTCAGCCACAGAGCCAGGCCCTCCCCCTCCCTAGCTTCTTGTGATGTCTCTCACTGTCACTGATCTGGGATCCCTGTCTGCTGATTAGATAGTCACATGTTTATGCCAGGGACCCTTCCTGTTTTGGAGAAGTTCAGAACTCTCCCACTGGGCCCCTAACTCTGACCAGGACACCCTTCAGGGATACCAAGCCACCTTCTGACTGAAGGGTGTAGATGGGGACCAGGAGCTGTCCTTCTCCCCTACCCATACCCCCTGCAGTGTAAGACTCCATGGGGAGTTCACTCTCTAAGCTTCCCAGGGACAGTCCCTCGGGATGCCTTTTGGTCAATATGACTGAGTTGGGACTGGCTCAAGACATTTGCCCTAAGCATTTGTTCTTTCTCTGTAACCAAGTGTGGCAGTAGCACAAATTAGACAAAAGGCCAGAAAACAGTATTTTTGATTTCAATATCCTTTGAGACCTTGACAGTTTTTGTAACTGAACCCCCAAATGATCTGAGATTGCCAATGTTTAGGTCTTCTTCCTCCATTCTCGTCCTTCTTTGTGTACAAGACTGAGTCCTCCTTGCTCAGTCACCTGCCGTGGTCTCTTTCAAACTACCATTACCTCCAGCCACCACACAGACCAAGCTTGCTACCTCTGACTCCCTGGAAACGTTGCCCCTCTCACCTACTTATACTCTACCCTATGCCCTAACATCCTCTGCAGACCCAGCGCCTACTCAGGCCCTTCTCAGCCTTTGCAGCTCCCCCAACTTCTGGCCCTGTCTCCTGACCTTCTAGCCTCCTCTGTTGATTCTCACACCAAGTCACATTATGTGTGTACACTCCATGAAGCAGCTGATGCAGAAGGCCCTATTCAAGTGCATGAGCTGTTTTCTTTCACGGAACTCTCTCAAATAGAAAAGCACTTAGGAACCGTTTCTAATGACCCCAGTAATTATATTAAACCTTTCTGATACCTCACTCAAGCTTATGACCTAATTTAGCATGATCTTTATATAGTCCTCACCTTTTCTGTCACCACTGCTGAGCAAGAGCAGGTTTTTACAGCTGTCCAGTAGCATACAGACCAGCCCCACCTCACAGATGTCACCATTCCCATTGGCTCTCAGGCAGTTCCTAGGGAAGAACTAGCCAGGTTGGGCGAGAAGGCAGGGCTAGCTGAGACTACATGATACAATGTTTGCTGAATGGATTACAAGTCATCTCTCCTAAAGGAGTTAATTTTGACAAGATATGAGAAATTACCCAACAACCACATGAAAAACCCATGACTTTTCATTCATACATAACTGAGGCCCTAACCCAGTATCCCAGGTTGGAACCCACTTTTCCAACTAGTGCTACTGTTTTAGCCCCCCATTTTATTATACATTCAACTAGTGATATCAGATAGAAACTTTAAAAAGTCAATGGTGGCCCTCAGACCCCCCATTGGTGATTTGGTAAAATGGCATTTAAAGTTTTTAATGTCTGAGAGGAACAAACTGAGGCAGTGTGTGAGACACAAGCTTGCAGGCAGGCTTGCTGGTAGCCTCAGGCCTTGGCTGATGCTCTCAGGCCAGCTGGAGGAAGCAGTCAGAAGACATCACGAAGCAACAGCTCCAGCCACCCCTCTAACCGTCAGCTGCCTGAACTGTAATGTAAATGTAGCCAAGAAGGGCATTGGGCTAAAAACTGCCCACAGCCTTGACCACCTGGTAAGCCTTGCCCAGTGTGCAGTCAGTAGGGCCACTGGAGAAGCGACTGCCTAGCTGTGATGGGACTGTTCCTTTGACCTTCGACCCGGTGTTAGCATTGCTGGGCTTGGCCACCCACAGTGACTGAGGACACTCACACTCCATGATGCCTGCGATCCTTGCTGAGTCTTGGGTGACAATCAAACTAGCAGGCACACCAGAGTCCTTTTTGGTTGACACAGTGACAGTCTTCTCAAGTTATTCCTTCCTTCTTGAACCTCACTTCTCCTTCCCCAGTCATGGTTGTGGGCATAGATGGCAAGCCCTCAAAACCCTTAGTAACCCCTCCACAGGGAATACTCCCCTTTCTCACTCTTTTAAAATAATGCCCTCATGCCCTGCACAATTAATGGGTAGAGATCTCCTACTCAAACTGAGAGTTAGTCTTCAATGGAACCATCTCCTATCTACTTCTCCCTCTCTAATATTCTTTTTGTTCTCACTTTCCACCATTGATTCCCCACCTGTGCCCTCCTCCTCTCTGCTGCCACAGTACATAAACTCTGAAGTGTGGGACACTTCCCAACCATTTGTCGCAAAACATCACCAACCCATTTTGATTTGCCTTAAAGACCCTTACACTTTTCCATCTAGTCCCTAGTTTCCAATCTCCCGCAGAGGCCTGGAACCCATTACCCAGCACCTCCTGCCTAACCAACTTACTGTGCTTGCACACTCTCCATGAATCACCCTGATCTTGCCCATCAAAAAGGCAGTTGGCTCCTACCACTTAGTACAAGACCTGTGCCTTATTAATGAGGCTGTAATCTCTATCCACCCTGTTGTCCCTAACCTTTATTCTCTTCTGTCCTGTATTCCTTCTAATACCACCCATTTTACCACACTTGACCTAAAAGACACTTTCTTTACTATTCCACTCGACTCTGCCTGCCAGTTTTTGTCTGTCTTCAGTTGGGAGGACCCCAGCACTGGAACTGCCTCCCAGTATTCCTGATGTGTCTTGCACCTGGGCTACCGAGATTCACCATGTTTGTTTGACCAGGTACTAACCACTTAACTCCTGCACTGTCCCCTTTTGTTGTCCACTTTGCTACCATATGTAGATGGCCTCCTATTGAGTAGCCCATCTGAAGTCTTCTCTCTGGAGCATACAGCTCAACTCTTAAACTTCCTAGCCTCCAAAGGCTACCAGGTTTCACGAGCTAAAGCCCTGCTTTCACACAACTGTTACTTGGGCATGCATCTCACTCCTACCTCCTGTGGACTTAGGGAAGACTGTCACTGGGCAGTGAGGGAGCTCCACACTCCAGAAATCATGGACCAAATACTTTCCTTTTTAGGCTTTGTGGGATTTTTCAGACACTGGATCCCCAACTTCTCCTTGTTAGCTAAACTCCTTTATGAAGCAGCTAAGGTCACTCCTCTTGGCCCTCTTGACTCTCCCCAGCTAGTCAAGGCTGCCTTTAACAAACTGCAGCATGTTTTCCTCTGCTGTCCACCTTTGCATTTGCCAAATCCTCTCAAACCTTTTCCCTTTGCACAGATGAGAAACAGTGTATAGCACTTGGGGTCATAGCTCACGCCCTGGGACCTGCTCTATTCCCCGTAGCTTATTTATCCAAGCAACCAGTCATGATGGTCAGAGGACCACCTCACAAAAGGCAGCACTTACTGCTCTCACTGGAGCTCTCTGTTTGGCTAAAGGGAAAATGGCTAATATGTTTTCTGATTCTAAATATGTTTCCTTTCCTTATCACTCACTGTAACATCACCATCCAGAAAGAGCGGAGATTTCTTATAACCAGGGGATGTTCCATTGCAAACCATAAATTAGTAGCCAAGATTTTATAGAATCTTCATCTACTGACAAAAGTAGCTATCATCCATTGCAGAGGACATCAAACTGATAATTCTTTTGTCACATAGGGCAACAATAAATTCAGAGACCTCACCACCAACTCTGCTAATCCAGCTCCAATTCCCCACTTCCTCATCCCAGAGGAAGAAGTCACACTAACTCAGAAAGGAGGAAAGAACACTCGTGAAGGGTGGATAGTACTCCACAGCCAAATAGCATTGCCACACAAGTCAAAAGTCTCATTCACCAAATACATTGCTCTTTGCACATAGGGCCTTGTGTCTTGTCCCAGTTCTTACAACCGATATTTTACCACAGTAAACTAACCCAGTGTATCCAGAATGTTAGTTTCTCCTGTTCCATATGTAAAGCTATAAATATTCCAGGGGCCCTTAAATCAAAAGTCCCCACACACCAAGTACGCGGCCACCTGCCCTGCCAAGATTGGCAGAACCATTTAACTCATATGCCTAAACACAAAAGTTTTAGATTACTCCTCATGTTAGTAGACACTTTTACAGGCTGGGTTGAAGCCTTTCCTACCAACTGAGAGACAGCAGATATGGTAACAGACATCCTGCTAGCCCAGATTATCCCCAGGTTTGACCTCCCCAACTCCATACAATCAGATAACGGCCCCTACTTCACATTCCAAATTGCATAGCAAATTTCACTCTCACCGAACATTGAATGGCATTTACGTATTTCCTACAGGCCTCAATCTTCTGGCAAGGTGGCAAAGATGAATGAGATTTAAAAAGCTCATTCATCTAAATTATCCCTGGAACTTCACCGCTCACGGGTGGACTTACTCCCCCTTGCCTTAATTCGAATTCGAGCCACCCTTCATTTTCCTTCCCGTTTGAACTTTTGTACAGCAGACCCTTCCTAATCAATGACAACCCACCTATGCAGACCTTCCTCTGGCAAATTATTTACCTTTTCCCTCTCTTTTAAGGAAATTGTTCCAAGAGCACACAGATCAGTGTCTGCCCATCACTGATCCTGCACAACCTGACTTGCCGGTAAGCAGCCCTAGAGACTTTGTTCTGCTGAAAGAATGTAAGTGGACGGGATCATGCACCATTGCCCTCACTACTCCCAGTGCTATCAAAGTCCTCGGTGACCCCGACTGGCATCATCGCACCAGAGTAAAGTTAGCCCCAAATGCAAACTCTGACCAATATTCAACACAGGTTGTGGGACCTACTGCCCGACGCTTTCATAGGTACCTCCTGCTTCCCCTACCTAGCATGTGTTCTGATGCTTAGTGGTGTAGGCCCACATACACAACCTTTTGCCCATCCTGCTCCACCCCATGCCCAGGGTCACCTGTGTGGCAGGTCTTCCTCCTTGGGGAAACTCTAACAGCAAAACCCATATCATCAGTAAAGCTGACTGCGACCAAGGTGGCAGCCAGCAGCCTGTTTGCCTTCACTTTAGCATCACCTACCTTCTTCCTTTACATGCTGGTGCCCCACACACCTTCAGTGAGTACAACCTGCTCCGCTGTTATCTTCATGACCAGAAACAGGAGTACTGCAAAAAGTGGCCAGAAACATACAGGGGATGTGCATATTCTTCGTATGTGTGCCATATGTGTCATGCACACCAGGACTGGAACTCTCAAAGTAATGTCCTGTCCCAGAACCAATTTGGAGATTATTAGATATATATTGCAGACCCCTGGGATCCAAAGTGGGAAAGAGGTGTAAAGGGAGGTTTGTATTGACATCCCTCTGCTGTAAAACCCTGTGCCATCCTATCAATCCATAGGCAATATGTTCAGGTTCCTCGCCTGCCAAAAAGCATTGACAAAGTAGCTAAAGACTTTCAAAATAATGAGCTTACCCTGTTAGCCCAGCTTACAATACTGGAAAACAATCCCAACCCCTATCAGTGGGTAAAATTAATCTAAGAGAGAGTCTCCTTGTTAAATGCTTCTGGAATAGAAAACTCATCCTGCTTCATCTGCGCTTATCTCCAATATTCTCTATTAGCAGCAGTCCTGATGAGCATTCTCTCTCCCTTTAGACAGAATCAGAGACCTTTGTTCTTCCCTCATTCCTAACATACCGCTATTTGTGTACCACCCCCTGCTATGTTATTTATCATCCACAACACAGGTCTTGAGACAACCCTGTAATCACACTTAAATCATTAAAAGTTCCCTTCGAGCTCCCCTAAGAGCCTTCTTCTGGTGCAATGGAACCTCACAGGGTGCCTAAATAACTCCAGCCATACCCCCTGCCTCCCAGTAACTGTAGTGCCCAACTCACGATGTACAGCCACCTGGAATTCTGATGACCATGGCATCTACACACTCGTTCTGACTCTAAAATCAAGTGAGCAATTTTCCTACTAGTGTTAGTGGGACTCAGTCTTGCATCCTCCTAAACTGCAGCTGGCATGTCTGGAGGATGATAAGACAAACCATTATTCAGGCACAAACCTTTAATGACAAGGTGCAGTTCACGATGGATTCCACTTCTAACACACTTGGCGTCCCTCAAAAAACAACTAACATCCTTAGCCCAAGTTGCTTTACAAACTCACTGAGGCCTTGCTACACTAATAGTAGATAAAGGGGGAACATGTATGTTTTTAAATAAAAAATGTTGTCATTATATTAATGAATCAGCTATAGTTGAACAAAAATGTTAAATCCCTCCACAATATGGCCGATAAAATCAGAAAATGACAGTGTGGCACCACCTCCTCATTGTTTCAAAATTCTGTCATGTCCTAGATTATGTCCCTTGTCAGCCCTTTGATAGTAATTTGTGCACTATTACTTTTAGCTCCGTGTCTTTAAGTTTTTGCAGGAACAGATGAAAGCTTTCTCAAATTTAACCCTCAAGTAGCTCTTGTTTCACCCCTTCAGTCCACTGCCAGCGGGCTCGGACCCCAACTTCCCAACTTTCAATCCTCCCCATTTCACTCTGTACCAGCAGGAAGTAGTTAACGATAGAACAGAGTGTCCTTTTTCACTATTATTAAGAGTTTGGGATGTTCGGGCTGGGATTGGACCAGGCAGTTCCCCCCCTGCCCCCACTCTGTGTTCCCCATCCCCACCCCCCGGACCAGGGAGCCCCTTGCACCAGTCTAAAAAAACCGAAACGAACACCCTGCTGAACTGTGTAACCCCTGATTCTGGCATCTGACAGCACTTATCTCCCTGGGCAGGGCACAACACTCCTCACACTGGCATTCTGGGAAGCAAGTTTGGAAAAAAGAGATGATTTGCTAACAGGTCGTCTCCAGGTCCAAAACTTGTAAACGCAGCATAAGAAACTTCCCCTCCCTCGAGCAGTCCGCATGCCTGTAGCTCAGACCCTATCAATCTCATTGCCCCAATGCTGGGAGGGGATTCTCTAGCCTAACTTATTGGGCTACCGAACCCCTCCAGAAGTTATTTTGCCTAATAAAACCTTTCTGTATGTTCCATTTCTGACTGAGTCATGTTTCCTTACTGCGCCTCCACCTACACCACCCAGCTAGCTACTCATGGTCCTGAAATGATCTCTGAAGATAAAGGTGCCACAGGAAAACATAGCGAAGAAAGCAGATGGTGCCCGGTAATCAATCAGCATCACGTTTGGGGTCCTAAAGGCTTATATTGAAACAAGCAGCCATCTAAGTAAGGAGTCAACTAAGCCCACATGAAAGAGGCACTCCAACTTGTGTGTTAGATATGACAGAGGGAAAAATATCAGAGCCTAAATTTTGGGCACCCATTTTGCGTAAGGTTATGGAGACCCCAAACCCAGCTACAGAGTGTCTAGCCTGATCACGTTTCTGGCAGATCCCAGCGAGTTACATGCAAGAGTCTTGAACTATTTTACTATAAAATAGAGATAATTGTCATTGGGAGCACAGGAGATTGAATGCAATACTTGATCTGTTGACCTCCTCCTAGACCCACCATAAAATTCATCTAGGTTCAAGTATAACTTGCTTGTTCCATGACAAAAATTTCTTCCTTGGCCTTTTCATAATTCACAGTGATCTTTTCTTTCTTAGTTACTATTTTTATCTCTGTATTTCTAGTATTTTGTCCTTACCACTATGTTTTGTCTTTAAAACTGTTTCTGTTGATTTTTCCAGTTTTCAAAGCACAGAAGGAGAGAGGCATAGAGATAAGAACTGATGCATGGCTTTATAGGGGAGGTCGGGGTAGAGATGGTAGATAGGGAGTTTGAGGCACTGAGGGATCAGACAATGTATATAGGAGGGAGCACTAATGATGGTTACACAACGGAGAACTGATGGTGGTTGTAGAATTCATTATAAAAGTGATTTAACCCTGAAGGGTGGGGTGGACAGAGAAAATATTCTAAAATGGATTGGAAATGATTGTACAATGCTTCTTGATATGATTGAACTACTAAATTGTGTTATGTGGATGAAATGCCAATAAAACTGTTGAAAAAAGAAAGTACAGTATATATATTACAAAAATATATATACTATATATATATATATTACAAAAGATTTCTGTGGAGAAATGCAAAAGATATATCAAGTGTTCCTGTGACCAGTTCAAATGAGGCAACTATACTACAACAGAGACCTACATATCTCTCTCATAGTTTTCAGGAGTGAATATCAAGACTGAAAGGGAACTTTGAGTCTACTTGTTCCTTTTTGTTTCTTTTATCCATTGTTGTATACAAGCACACTCAAAACTTCATGGCTTAAAGCAGCATTCACTTTGCAATCTACCTTGTAAGTCAGGCATTCAGGTGGGGCAGGGTTGTGTGATTCTTTTATGCTTGGAGGCAATGATAAAAGTCATTGAGTGATAGTGTATGGACTGGTACAGAGATCATAGAGAGGTCGTTCACTCTTTGGCTTGTAGGTGTAGATAGACTAGGCTCCTAAGTAGCTGTCAGCCAATGACAACTTGGTAGACGCAGAGTAGTGGGCTTTTCAAACCAATGTCCCAGGCTCCCAGAGTGAGTGTTCTAGTGAACAAGGCAGAAGCTTCCTCTCTATGATGCCTTTTCAAATGACACGGTGAGATCTTTGCTCTGTTATATTGATTGAGACAGTCACAGGCCCGCTCAGATTCAAGGAGATCTATAGAGCTCACTTTCCAAGGTGAGCAGTGTCAAAGGACATGAAATCGCCCTTCTTGTTTTATGCATAGGTACATTAGAGGTTTAGAAAGGAAAATATGTTGTCTAATGACACCATACCAATTATAAAGTGACAGGATTATCCCTGAAATTCAAGATTATATATTTATGTAGCAAGGAAAGGTGAGGCTATTACCAAGGTGATTCTTGTGTCTTAAGAAATGTCAGTGCTTTGTCTTGCTCAAATGCAAGAAATCTTACTCAAAGTCATTTCTCTTTCTCTTCCTTTTCCTTTTTTCTTGGCTAGGAGAGACAGAAAGAGCTTTACCTAAAGACATTGGAAAGAAAAATGAACAATTTCTGTTCCCAGCAGATATTTTAGAATAATAGTGAGGAATCATCTTTAACAATGAAAATTAAGACATTGTTTGCAGCTCACAGTGTAAGGACATTTTTGTTTTAAAAGTATCATGGCAGAGTCTGGCTTTAGAACTGACAAGAGTGGTCAGCAGGACCAGGATAGAAAGCAACGTGTAAAGGTGGTAGCTTTAGTTGTTTTTTACATGCTGTCTTAAAATAAAAATGATGCAGTCCGAAGAAAAGCAGATTACATTTTACTAGATTTGGAATTCTTTCTGGACTGTTATGACAACTCTTATATCTGTTAGAACCCTAGCCCATATTCCTGTGGATGGAATCCTGCTTTGTTAATTGAGTGAATAAGCTTGAATTAGATGGGTTCTAAATCCAATCACTTCTGAGTCAGACAAAGTGCAGATTAGAATCACGGGTGAACCCTCTAGATGGGATGACATTTAAAATATATGGAAGATACTCAAATATACAATGGCCATCACAATGGACTTGAGCATATCATGACCATGGTATCAGATCAGATAGCAGTTCACTCTGTTGTACAAGGGGCTGCTAGGAGTCAGAATTGAAAGTATGGCAGCTAACAAGAATCATAAGACTGGGTTCTTGGAGGGGAGGGAAAGAATATTTATGATATGGCTAAAGCAACCCATAAGAACAATTTGGCTATGGTGCTGGAGATAAAGCCAGATAGCAATGTGATGTTAAAAAGACTGTAAAGTACTTCCTATTTTAGGGAACAGATTACAAAGCTTTGAAGAAAAATAGCTAAAATATTTTCATGGGCTGTCTCAGAAAGAAAATGTTTATTTAAGAGAGAAGTTCAAAAATATAGCTATCTGACCCCATTGGCATGAATGTCTCATACGAGGAAGACATCAAGCTGCAGGTTAATAGGCAGAAAACTTGACTGTGGAGCAAGACGGATCGAGCATCGTCAAATCTTGAATGCAATAGAGCAGCACAAGTCTTGGAAACAGTATCAGCAGTTCTGAAGTCCAGAATATATTCAAGTTTATGAAAATAAGAAGAGTAACACAAAAGAAATATTTGAATCTGGAATTGAGGAAGAAGAATGAAAAAATCAACCCTGAAGCCAGGGCAGATGGTAAGACATTGACAGATGGTAAAGAAAATGCCAGACTATTCACCTCTCAGTCTGTGTCTGCTGGTGAGGAAAAAGATCGCTATTTTGGCAATGGTAGAGATAATATGGTTAAATAATTAAACATCTTAGTTAAGTGAGTCAATCTAAGAGATCTCATAGCTCATTTAAGTGATTGCCAACTAGGTGTGTGTTTTGGTTACCAAGAAACCACTCTTGGTAATTGGACTAAAGAAGACACATGAAAGAGAATAGGAGAAGGCTCCATTTTCTAAAAAGAAGCTAACTTGCTTTTCCTTCTATTTCCCTAAACCACTTGCTGCTTGTCTACTCTACTCTTCCTCATCCTGAGCTGTTTTGCTCAATACTCCCTCTTGGGGGAAATGTCAACTTTCTAGCCATCAAGTCTATTCTCACAGTTGTCCATACCAGATTGATCTTTATGTAACAAGAGTGTGATATCCTTATAGAATTCAGTTGGATGCATTCTTAACCGCATCTATAAACAACACTCAAGTTAGAGATAAATTAATTGCTTAAGGAATTAATGTTAGCACAGGAGTGATGTGTACAGTTGAATGTCTGGACTTGTCATACCAAATTTGTGTGTGTGTGACTTAAATGAATGCATGAAAGGTTTATCTATTAGACCTGCAGGTGACATAAACATAGAAGCATAAGTAGAAATGTGGTATGAAATATTCATGATTTTAAAAGGTTACATTGATGTCTCAAAATGACTGAGTGATCTAGATAATTGATTAAAAGACAACAAGATTTTATTTTAGGTAAAGTCAGATGTTGAGCATTTTTCTTCCAGTCGACACAAATAATTTTCCTACATTAAAAATTTAAAAAGAAACAAATTAAATTATTTCAAATTATATATTTGATGAACATGATGTAGACAAACTATTATTATTTCAACATGTAATCAAGCCAATATACAATTAATAGTGATATGCTTTACCTCTTTTGCACTAAGTCTTCAGGAGTCTATTTTCTAACTACAGCATATTTCAACTAAGATTAGCCACACTTCAACTGCTCAGTAATCACATGTGACTAAGCACTGCTGTCATGGACAGGATCAGCCTGAACAGAATTTGGTCAAACGGTGTGGACCCTAAAGAAGAAAGATTGACAGGAAAAGGCCAAGAGCACAATGAGTGGATGAAAGTCTGGAAACATTTGCAAAAGGCCAAACCAAACTAACCAAATTCACTGCCAAGGAGTTCATTTTGTTCCTATATAGAGGTGCTGAAACTTTGTACAAAAGCAGACAGCCTCATCTTTCTCTCATAGAGCAGCTAATGGATTTGAACTGCTTACCTTACAGATAGCAGCCCAATGTTTAACCAACAGCACCACCTCAACTCCTAGAAAAGAGCCAAACACAACACAACACAAAACCAACCTCACCCCTGTTGAGTTTATTCTGACTCACAGTGGCAGGAGAGGATAGAACAGCCCCTGCAGGTTTTCAAGACTGAAATTCTTTTTGAGCTCAGAAGGCCACATCTTCCTCCTGGAGTTGAACTGCTGTCATGTGATTGGCAGCCCAATGCATGATTCATTATGCCACAAGGCACTATTTTGCAAATTTAAAGGTGGGCAAAAGGTTTTATTTTGATATTTTGAATTTTTATCCTTGTCATTGTTGCAGGTAAATAGGAGCTCTGGGAGATAGATTGAGGCTTGCCATAGAGTAAAACTCCCTAACAATTATAGTGGCATATAAATGAGATCAAGTTTAATTCAAGTCGACATATATATATATATATATATCATATATATATATATCATGCATGGTACTCAGCTAGATATCATTATTAAAATGATGACTAGGACAACTCCTGCCTTGAAAGAGATGATGGTCACCAATCAAATACTTTTAATAATATGTGAAGTGTTTGTTATTTCTAATGCCTTGATTAAGGAGGATTACTGGGGAATCTTCTAATCTAGAGGGCATCCTTGCAAATGGTAACAGTGTGCTCTGCCAGGGGCTTCCAACCTTTTAAATTGTGAACTACAAGAAGAAATGTATTTACAACAAAGTCTGGAGAAATGATTAAAGCAAAAAAATTTCATGAAAAATTACCCTTACTTCATGTGATCTGTATGTGTATGTATGTATATATATATATATATATATATATATATATATATATATATATATATAGAGAGAGAGAGAGAGAGAGAGAGAGAGAGAGAGAGAGAGAGATGTTTTCCATGCCAGTCTTTTTGTTTTTGTTGTTGTTAGGTGCAAGCGTCCTCTCTGACCCACAGTGATCATGTGTGCAATGCAATGAAACACTCCCCAGACCTGTGCTGTCCTCACAGGCATTCCTATGTTTGAGTCCACTTTTGCAGCTGCTTTGTCAGCACATCTCATTCAAGGACTCCCTCATTTTTTGCTCTCCCAACCTGTGCTCTACCAGACATGACTGTTTGTTGAAGGAGTAGACTCCTTCGTAAATCCTACAGGGGTTCTACGGTACAGCGTTAATGGTAGTAGCTTGACTCCTGAGACAACGATAACACGAGAGCAGGTGTGGGCATGGTTAAAGTCTATTGACACATACTAAACTCCACACAGAGCTGGCCATGGAATCTAGACAGATGGCTGATACAAATTTAGATTTCAGGCTTACCTGATTCTATATCAGCGGTTCTCAATTTTCCTAATGTCGCAACACTTTAATACAGTTCCTCATGTTGTGGTGACACCCAACCATAAAATTATTTTCATTGCTACTTCATAATTGTAATATTACTACTTTTGGGAACTGGGCAACCCCTGTGAAAGGGTCATTTGACCCCCAAAAGGGGTTGCTACCCACAGTTTGAGAACTGCTGCCCTGTGTGATACTGATTTTGTCAGGCTTTGCTGAAATTCACCTTCTCCTTTTAGATGTCTGGTGAAGGACCAGTGAAGATGAAGGAAATGCTCAGTGTTTCGGCTTGATTGTACCATGGGTTCGCATGGACCAATGATCATAAAGAAGGCACTGGACTGTGCAGCACTCCATTGTGTTGTTCATAAGGTTGTCATTAGTCAGAACCAACTTGACAGGAACTAGCAATAACTCTATCTCTGTTGACTTAGTGTACACTGACTGTATGACTAGGAGCTGAACATG
>PVJH01013101.1:15000-61761 GCA_004026705.1 Nesogale talazaci | reverse complement strand
CCCCCCCCCCCCCATCCCTCCTTCTCTCAGGAGCTCAAGGGCAGGAGCAGCGCTTTAGGAGGTGTTAGGCGGGGGTGGGGGGCGTTGGTAATTTAAGGAAAGCGGAAGAAACATGCAGAGCCCCTCCGCTCCAAGGTTCCACGGCAGATAATACCAAGCACACCCTCTGTCCAGTCCCAGCCGGTGGCCCTTGGGGCAGACGGGGCGGCCCCCCGGCCGGCGGGTGGGGAGGGCCACGCGGAGATCCTACCTGTCCCGCGGGTCGATCCAGCTGGTGGTGCGGCTCGTGTGGTCTATGTAGTACACCTTGCCGTCGAAGTCGCGCGCCTCCTCCCAGCCCTCCGGCAGGGGCAGCTCCGGCCGGGGCATCTTCCCGAGCGCGGCCCGCGCTCCCCCATGCAGCTCCCGGCCGCCGCGGAGAGCTCTGGTTCAGCGGCTCCGGCCGGCCACCTTTGGCCCTGGCGGCCGCCGAGGCACCATGATCAGAGGGGGTGCCCAGGATCGGGGCCCTAGTGGGGGCCGGCCGGGGTGGCGCCGCTGTCCATGCGGCCCTGCCTGCGGACCCGGCCCGGCGCCACCCGTTCGTCCCGCCGCCGGCCTCTCACGCTGCCATGTGCGCCCGCAGCGGCGCGGTGCGGGCCCGGGTGCGCGCCCAGCCGGCGGGGCAGAGCGAGCCGAGCGGAGCTGGCGCCCGCCCTTGTCCGCGCCGCGGCGCGCTGCGCCCTCCACGCCGCCGCCCGCCGCCGCCGCTCCTGCCCCCGAGCCGGGGTGGCCCTCCTCTCCGCGGCGCAGCTCGGCGCCGACCCGGTCTGCGACTTCTGCCTCCGCCAGGTGCTGCCGGGACCGTGCAGGTAGCCGCGCTGCCCCGGAAACAGGAGGCGGAGCGCTGGGCTCCTGGGTTCCTGGGTCCCCTCCCCGCGCCCGGCGCGGCTAGGGCGGGTCTTTGGGCGGGGACGCGCCCCCTCGTGGGGTAGTCCGGACCTCCGCCCACCAGTCGCTGCCCCTGCCAGGGGGAGGGAGGATGCCCGGCCCTGAGCCCCGGACTCAGACTTTGGAGTCCCAGGAGCCTAGGGCCCTACCTGCCATACCTCCGCATTCCTCTGCTCCCGGCTTTCCCCAGCGGGGTGCTCGGCCTTCCCGCGCAGGTGCCCCACATCGCCGAACGCCCTCCCTTGCTTTGTAGACTCAGGAAGCGGGCAAGGAAGGGTTAAGTGGAAACATTCTTGCAAATCAGGGAACATAAGTTTTCCGGGATCTCTCTTCCCTCCCCCAACGGGACCATCTGTCCCCCTCTTATTCAATCCACCCCCACCCCCACCCCACCCGCTCTATTGCAAATATAGCTCTGGGGCCTGAGGGTCCCTAAAATTAGGAGGGCCGTGGATTCTCCCCCACCCCACCTCCTGCCCCGCCCCCAGGAGTTACAGCGGATGGCCTGGGAACAAGGTAAAAGTAACAGTAATGATGTGGAGGTGGTGGTGGTTGAGAACCGCTCTGCGCGGGGCTATGGCCTCTCAGCTTCCCCATGCTGCAGCTCCCGCTGTGCGTGGACATGGCGAGTATGCTGTGGCTGTGCAATACCCTTTTGCGGGGGAAATAATAATAAAGAACTGTTTAAAACTGGAGCGAGGCTGGTTCTTGAGAAGTGGAAAGCCAATGCAGAAAGGAAGTCAGTGGGGGTAAACTCTGCACGTGCACATCTCTCCGTGGCCGAGTTTCCCACGTTTTGGTTTAACCTTTTTATTTTGTTTTTTTTTATTTTCCCACTCAGAACATCTGGTGGAAAGCTGGCCTGGAGGAATGTCTGGTGCGGTAGATTCCTTATCCCATTTCATCCCCAGGAGCCGGCATTCTGGGCCGGGGAGGCTGACCCACGTGTGCTGTGATCTCCTCTCCTAATGGAAAAGGTGCAGTGAGAGTTCCTTGCCTCCCACTGCCTCCTGCCTATGGGCTGACTGGCCCACCTTGCCTCGTTCTCTGCCTTCCTTCTTGCCTTCCTTCAGGCACAGAAGGCTAGGAACCAGGAGCACAGGTCTCAGGCTTGCTTCCAATCCCCCACGTATCTGAGGTGCTCCCACAAAGCTGGGTCCTTTCTCTGCTTGGGATAAGCCTGTACTAAGCAACCACTTCCAACAATTGCTTTGTGTTGATAGGCAGAAAAATGTAGAGATGACATGACATTAAGTGACTCACATACATGATCCCAGCTAATCCCCACATCAACCCTCTGGAGTGTTGGGTAGGGTTATGCCCATTTTGAGGCTCCAAGAGGCAGGGCTGGTGCCCACGGAGGCAGAGACAATGAGTGTCTGTGATGGGTCCGTGATGGGCCCAGGTCTGTCTGACTCAACCATTAAACCATGCTCTCCTTCCCTCCCTCTCAGAAACACTGTTCTGTATCATACCTCTAGCGTACCCATGCCTCTATCAGAAACATTGCACCTGCTGACACATGTGTCTTTGGTTTTTAATCCTATTTTCCAGGAGAAGTTTAGACAGCAGTGGAGGGTCCCATTTAACAACCTCTCCCCAAGTTTCTAATCCCATTGGCTGCATTCTTTTCCGGGCAGGAACAATGTTATGATCTCACTCCTTTATCATTCATCTCATTTCGCTGCCATTTACATTCCCGTCTGTGCTTTAAAGTATGTGTTCACCATCTGGGCTCATCTAGAGCGTGTTCTTTAAGGGATCACAGTGCTTTGGGGTGATAGTATCTTATTTGAGTCCATGTGCTATGTCGCAACCAGGTAACCTGCAGGTTTGGTTTCCATTCAAGGTTTCCAGAGCCTGTCTCAGGACAACAGTCTTGGGCAGGCCTCCGGTCTGAACCGGTTCAGTAGGGCTGTTTGTTCGCTTGTTTAAGAATTTGCATTCTGGTCCACATTAGTTTCCCATTCTATCAGGATCCACCCTGATTGGAACATTCAGTAGTGATAAATAGGCTCCAGTTAGTTCTTCCAGCCTCTCTGGGTAGCAAGAAGACTAGGGACTTTGAGGACTACTGTGTCCTCTCCCATTCCTCACCCATTCAATGCTTGTCTGTGTCTGTGGGGATAGGTGTGCATTTTTAAAATCAGTTGTTCTGCTTTCAGGAGACATTAGACCAAAGTCTCCTGGTCTTTTGTCTGGATGAGTCTCCACCATAGATTGCCACTCTCAAGCTTTGAAGGCCCCAGACACTGCTCACCAAATTAGTGTTGGTGTTTACCTGATCATTGTTGTTCTTGACCAAGGACAAGAGCTCTGGACTCCGATGGTTCAAATCCCAAACCTGCCTCATTTCCTAGCCATTCTTCAGTCTGGGGTGGAGGACTCACACAACAGTCTCCACTTCTTGTCCTGTTGCTGAGGAAACTGCCCCCAAAGGTCTCCTGGACAATCAGCTTGATGCAGCAGACTGCCTCTGTTTCTACCGTGGAGTAAGTCGTGGTTTCCGACCTTGGAGTTAGCAGGGGAGTCTTTAACCACGGCCACACCAAGCCTCTGGTCTGTCCTTGAGGCTTGTTTTGTTCCAAACCATTTTAGTAAGAACTAATCCAGACACCAGACCATTCCATGTTCCATCACTTCAAGCAGTAGTGTCCAATTGCTACCACAATCAGATTCATTTCTGGGACTCCTTGATATCAGCTCCCTTACACTCCCTCTCCCCCACTTACCTCCTCTTCTGTCTACTCCACAGAACCCTTATCCTAGTTGTCTCTATAGGTTCATTTACACTTAAAACCAGAGTATATATGTATATATATAAAACACAAAGATTCAAGACACAATGACAAAATACAGCAGAGATAAATCCCAATATGGAGATAGAAAAACACACAGGAAACACTAAAGACCAGATCAAATCCAAAGTGTATCAGAGGGGAGACCAAGTGACAAGGTCTTAACCATTCATGTCGGGGTGATCATGTTAATCTTCTATACTCTCTGTCTGGTTACCAGGCTATTTCCATCCCTCAGTTGTGGTTAGAGGGACATTAGCAGATGCTTATTCCCTATACAGAGCCCGCAAATGTATTTGAGGCTGCCACAGTCCTCCGCAGCCTTCTGCAAACCAGGATCTCACAACTTAAGCTCCGATACTATTCCTTCCTTCCTTCCTTCCTTCCTTCTGATTTGGATTACCGTATATATTAGAGCACAAGCCAACTCGAATATCAGCAGAGACACCTAATTTTACCACAAACATGGCATTAAAAATGCACTGGAAAAACTCGGCTTATACATGAGTATATATGGTACATAACGTACAGTCCTTGGGTCATGTATGTCGATGTGCTTCTTCCTTGTGGATTTAGCTGGCATCTCACTTAGATGGCTGCTTGTTTGAAAACAAGTCTTTAAGGTCCAGAGGCTAGTCTCTCCGATAGATGGGCACCATCTAATTTCTTTGCCACACTCTGCTATGGCACCTCTATCATCTGTGTTCCCTTCCTGAGGGCAAGTATCGAGCAAAGCCATGTGGTAAGAACCAATTGTTCTTAAGATTGGCACTAGAATAAAGTGCCAGTAGGACTAGTTTTAAGTGAGTTCCCAGCTGTAAAGGGTTTGGTGCCAGGGTACCACTGTGGCACCTCTGAGTCCCCACATGGAGTAGAAAGCACAGCTCTGTGCAATGGAACCAAGTAAGGATGATCTGCTCAGCACATGAACCCAGGTTCTTCACCATCTTGAGAACTGGCCACTCCGGCCTATGA
Organism: Nesogale talazaci; assembly: GCA_004026705.1. Lineage (NCBI taxonomy): Eukaryota > Metazoa > Chordata > Mammalia > Afrosoricida > Tenrecidae > Nesogale > Nesogale talazaci. Next base: position 57,058 of record PVJH01013101.1, on the reverse strand, counting down.
GAGCTCTCCCAACTGTTGACTGCCTCTCCTGCCTTCTTTTCCAGCTTTCTCAGGGGGTGGGAGTGGTGTGGGGGGCTGGTTCTAGCTGTGAGGGGAAACCCCCCCTAGGCTATCAAATGCACCTGTTTTCCAGCCCAAGTGTGCAGGCCACCAGCATCTCCAAGGGGCTTTACTTGGGGATTACAGCAGGAAAGAAGAGACCCAAGCCCTCCGCCTGGTCACCCTTCTCCCTGACCACCCACACCCTGTAGTCAGGGCCGCAAACAGATTCTTTTTCTCTTGTCTTTCAACTCTGAGAGCAGAGTGCGGGGCAGGGCTTTTAACAACTTCTTTCCCATTCACCCCCCCCCCCCCGGCTTAGTGCCCCCCCCCCATTTTTTTAACCCCAGATAGACTGCCGTGAAACCAATCTTTTAAGAAGAGCCTTATTCTCAAGCCTCTTGTTAGAAAAGTGGGCTCTCACTCAGTACATCCGAGGGAGAATGCAAATTCTCAGCAGGCCTTCAAACTGGAATGAACCAGTTGGAGGCCCTGCCCACAACAGAAGAATTCTAGGTTATCTCCCAGCAGCTACAAGCTGGGTGAGGTAATAAAACAGATGACTGCCTGCCCACGTGATGTCAGGTGAATCATCCCCAGGCATTCCGAGAGGAGGCTGCGGGTGAACTTGAAAGGGAGCAGAGGTAAAACCAGCTCTGCGGTGCAGGAGAATGCCCGGGACCTTAGTTGTTCCACAGGTGACTGGGCCGCAGGAATCTGAAGACAAGAAGCTGAGGCCCAGGCAGGCTCCCTCTGGTGGGGGGGGCGGTAGGATGGGGTGGGGGGAGTTGGGCCCAGGTGGGAGCCAAACAGGAGGAGGGACTGAGGTCTCTCTTCTTTGACTTTCATAGTCAGGTGACCAGGAGAGACACTTGAGCTTAGAAGTCTTTTTTTCTAAATCATTTTATTGGGCAGATGGTACAGTGTAGCAACAATGAAATATGCAACTTTCCTCTAGTTCTTAAATGCTTCCCCCCACCCCACCCCCCCATCATGATCCCAATTCTGCCTTACAAATCCAGCTAGAGCAGAGGAGGTACACTGGTACAGAGAGGAACTGGAAACATGGGGCAGGGAGAGAAATATGAAGAGCTTAAGTAGAAAGAAAACGTTTCGAGCATGATGATATCAGGCCACGAATGCACAAATGTGGTTTGTATACAATAGATGTATGTGAGGATTGTGATAAGAGTTGTATGAGCCCCCCATAAAATGATTAAAAAATCATTTTTTGGGGGGGGGGGTTCATTGATCATCTTGTTTTTAAGAGGAACCCAAACCAAATTCACTACATCTACATGATCCCAACTCATAGAGAGAGAATAGAATTGCTCCCCTGGGTTGCCTAGGCTCTAAATCATCCCGGGAGCCATAAGCCTGAACTGTCTCCCTCGGAGCGGCCCATGGGTTAGAAATGTCTGACCTTGTGACTGGAGCCGAAAAAATCAGCTGCTGTGCCACCAGGACACCTTCTTTCAAGAGAGGCTCACTTAAAATCTCTCCCCACGGCGAAAGGAAAAGAAGAAAGGCCAGTTTCCACACACTGATCAAAGAGTTCGGAAATGAGGGCAGCTGGTCTGTTTCGTGGAGAGAGTGGTGGGGAAGAGAAATGAAGCTTCACAAAAGAGGGACAGAGATGCTTCCAGCACATCCTTCAAGGAGATGAAGGTTCTGGAAGCCTCTGCTGAGCTTTTCCTTCTAACTCCAGGCCTGTGCCTCCTAACGCCTGACTGCCCTCCCACACAGCGTGGGGAATGTGCCAGTCACGGCCCCCTTCTTTAGCCGTGCATTATTTGAGGCTCATAATTGTCTGATTGACTATTTTTCTTCAATGACAGAGAGATATTCTGAGCCAGAGAATGTTAGGGCGAAAGCAACCCTGATGACATTGGAACCTAGGCATTCAAGGTGGTTTCTTACTGAGCTCTGAGTCCACGGGGTCTCTCACTGACTGCCGTCGTCTCCGACCCGAGAGACCCTATAGGATGGAGTAGAATGGTCCCGGTGGGTTTCCAAGCCTGTGAATCTTGACGGGAACAGAAAGCCCCCTCTTTGTCCCGAGAACCAGCTGGTGGTTTTGAACGGCTGACCTTGTGATTAGCAGCCCAATGCCTAAGCCCCGAGGCCACCAGGGCTTCGTGGTCCTTGGTGCTTAGTGCTGGCAAATAAAATAAGTCTAGTGTGTTCTTATTAGTGGTCATTGAGCTGACCTCCATACCATTTTTGAAGACAGCCCCCTGCCTAATTACGATCCATAAGGTTAATTTCCGGAAGTAGATTGCCAGGGCTTCTCCTTAGTCTGACTTGGTTGAAATCCCTGCTGGATCCTGTTAAGCCACAGAGCCACAGAGCCACAGATCAGGGCTCCATAGACAAACAGGGGTGAGTCTATAGAAAGTGCTCGGCCCAACGTGAAGCCAGGGCCCCAGCTTAGAGAGAACTCGGTGGACACCCCCCAACACCACTGCCCTCCCTAACTGAGCATCACTCATCCCCACAGGGAAACCCGAGTTACTGTCCATCGTGACTCAATGCTCCAGCTCTTCTCAGTCCTGCATAAGAACTTAAATTCTGAGCACGAGGTTTGTGAGAGGCAACAGTTGACAGTGGGACCCCCGAAGCTGTTCAAGTGTCCACACAGATTCAGCCTCCATGGAGCTCGCTCTCACCGCGGACCAACAAGGGGAGCAGCTTTACCCTCAGGCAGAGTGCACTTGCTGTGCTCCGCTGGCCAGCCCAAGAAGCGGGCAGTCTCTCCCTCAGGAATTTGCCTAGGCATTCCCTTGATGGAAATTTGGGTACTAGGGCCACATGGCTATCAGTCATATGTCCACAAAGATGGCCAGAGGATCTGAGAGCCAATCTTGTAAAGCATGCTCATCTGCAGTCGTGTTTTGCATACCTCCCACTCCCTTTTGTCGTCTGGACCTGTGACTAAAGCAATGAATTCCTCTGCCAACAAGCGTTTCCTTTGTTTACCTGTGGGATATAAGTAGTCACAAGCTGGGCCTCATGCTGATGGTCTCCCTCTTTCCAATGATGCATTTGTCCTGTTAAAAACTCAGTAAAGGGCTGAGCCCGGTGGTGTAGTGGTTGAGTGTGGGACTGCGGCCCATTGGCTTGGCGGTTCAAATCCAATGGTCTCCCTCTTTCCAATGATGCATTTGTCCTGTTAAAAACTCAGTAAAGGGCTGAGCCCGGTGGTGTAGTGGTTGAGTGTGGGACTGCGGCCCATTGGCTTGGCGGTTCAAATCCAGCAGCAGCTCTCTGGGAGCAAGGCTGGGTAGCTCCCACGACCACCAAAGGGCAGTGATGCCCCCCCCCCCCAAAAAAAAGGCTCAGTAAAATCAAGTCCAACTCACAGTGATCCAATTTAGGGTTTCTGGAATTGTAAATCTTCATAGGTGCACATAGTCTCATCTTTCTCCCAGAGAGCTGTTGGTGGGTTTGAACTGCCAATCTGTGGTGCTCGCAGAACAACACTTTAAACATATATTTGAATTGGGGGGTGGGGGGTGTGTCTCTTTTTCTCCTATAACAGTAACAGTTTGATTTGACAGATGAGGTAATGGCAACTCAGAGAGGCAAAATGACTTGCCCATAGTCATGAAGTAAATAACAAAGCCAAGGTTCCGCCTCGGGTCCTGCTCAGGTCTACTGAATCGCTGAAAGCCTAGGACACAGCACTGCTGCCTGGTTGAAAACAGGTGGAGGAGCACTGAGGAGGACAATCTTGAACTTCGGCTTTGGCTTACGTTACATTTTGATGCAGAGGTGGCTCTTGGAGAGTGGGGAGACAGCCACTTGTCCCTCATAGCTTGGATGAGAAAGCAGCACTGAGGTGGGTGTTGGAATGCTGAGCTGAAGGATCTGAAGGGCCAGCCTGATCCTGGGCAGCTATCCCACTGTCAGGAAGACCTGCTGGGATTCCCCTAATGGGGTGGAGGGGGGACTTTCTCAGATGAGCTGTCTCCACACAAGGAGGGGCACTCCGTCTGTTGCTCCCCGATGGCACATTCGTGAATTCATCTGGGTTTCTCCTGGACAGGAGGCAAGCAGGATAGGCTGAGGGATTTGCTGTGTTTCTGACTTTCTCTCCCCCCTCCACTACTCTCCCCCCCCTTCCCTCCCCCCCCCCCCCCCCCCCCCCCCCCCCCCCCCCCCCCCCCCCCCCCCAGTCCTCTGGGAACCAGGGACGGGAGCAGTTTTGTCTTTCATCAACTAGGAAATGAATTATGCACTGAAGGAGGGGGTGGAGATGAATCTCAGCTCCAAGAAGCGGGGGTGTGGAGAGCAGAAAGGAGGAGGGGAGGGGGGAGTTTCTGCAAGCTGTACTTCCCTTCCCTTCCACCTCACCAGCAGCAGCGCAGGCCTGGTGGAAGACGGGAGGGGGAGCCTGTACAGGAACCAACCGCAGGCTGGCAGAATCAAGCCTCTCTGGGGGTATTTATAGAGCTTGTATTGCCATGGCACCAAGGCACTTAAATTAAACTCCAGCACAACTGCTTAGAGACGCATGGGAGGAAGCACGCTTTCCCCACTCACTGAGCACTCTTTGATGTGACATCGCTGGATCTCACCCTCTGCTACATGAGCAATCTCAGTGAGGGCTCTAGGCTACCCAGCAGTAAGAGCAGATGGACAGTTAGAGATGAGACCCAGAGAGCCTGCTTCAACTGGGTATCTGCGACAAGCTGTGGAGAAAGTATGGGGGTGGGGAGGAGAAAAATCATCACTAAATCTGAGCTCTGTGTTACTCTGGGCACCAACCTGCACCTCTCTGGTCCTCAATTTCTTTATCTCTAAAATGGGTGCACTAATACCTACCTCACTGTCACGCCGTGGCAACCGCTATAGCTATCCTATAGCTAACCTGCTGAGCTCAACTCCAGAGACACACACACCAAGGTTGGACTTGGTTCTTCTCTGTGGAGCCATGCCCAACAAAGTGGAAGTGGAACGGACTGACCAGAATATGCAATGCATGGATGCCTGCAACAATAACAGAAGGGGAAGTGTCAGGCCACTGCCTGGCTAGAATCTACAAATTAATCAATCACTAGTCCAAGAACTAAGCAGAAAATGCCAAAGGGCCGCGCAAGAAGACAAAGTCAAACATTGCAATGAAACAGGCAAAGACCCAGTGTTAGAAAACTGAAAAGAAAGAACATGCTCACCATATTTTAACTTGAAAGAACCCAAGAAATATTTCAAGTCTCCAGTGGCAATACAATACTAAAGACTATGGGTAGAATGTTGAATGCTGTGGGAATCATGAAAAGAAGATGCAAAGATTGCAGAGTCAGTATGCCCACCCCCCCCAAATTAGTTGACGCTTGACCATTCCAAGAAGAAGCATATGAGCAAGAACAAATGATACTGAAGGAAGAAGCCCAGACTGCCCTGAAATCATGAGCCCAAAACAAGGCTCCGAGCATTGACAGAAAAACCACTGAAATGTTGCAGCCAGCCGATAAAGCACTGGAAACATTTACTTGTCGATGTCAAGACATCTGAAAGACAGCGACTTGGCCAACTAACTCCAAGAGATCCATAATGGTAGCCATTCCAAAGAAAGGTGACTCGACAGTGTGTGCAAATTGTAGAACAATATCATTGATGTCACAGACAAGCAAAATGTCACTGAAGACCATCTAACAAAGGTTGCAGCAATACGTTGAGAGGGGGCTGCCAGTGGTTTAGGCTGGATTCAGAAGAGGTCTTTAACAATCGAAGAGTATATCATTGCTGATGTCAGTGTGATCTTTGCTGAAGGCAGAGAATACCAGAAAGTTGTAACTGGTGTTTCACTGACTTTGCAAAGACACCTGATTCTATGGATCATAACAAACTATTGATAGTTTTGATAAGAATATGAATTCCAGAACACTTCATTGTGGTCAGGTGGAACTGCTATGAACGAGAGGCAATTGTGCAAAGAGACCAAGGGAATACTGTATGGCTTAAAATCAGGAAAGGTGTGCATTGGGGTTGTAATCTCCCACCAAACTTATTCAATCTGTTTGCTGGGCAAATAGTCAGATAAACTGGATTATATGAAGAAAAATTGGCATCGAGATTGGAGGAGGGCTTCTAACCTGTGATATACATTTGACACACTCTACTTGCTAGAAGGGAGGAAGACTTGAAGCACTTGATAAAGATCAAGGACTGTAGCCTGCAGTATGGATTACAACTTAATGTAAAGAAAACATATACCCTCACAACTGGACCGATAAGTAACAACATGATAAGCAGAGAACAGTTTGTATTAGTCAAAGATTTCATCTTGCTTTGATCCATAATCAATGTTCCTGGAGATATCAAGAGAACAAAAGACTTTAGGATAGATGATCCCTCAGGACTAGTGGTGGGAGTGGTGATACTGGGAGGGTGGAGGGATGGTGGAATAGAAAGGGGGGAACCAATTTCAGGGTTCTACATATAACTTCCTCTCTGGGGCATGGACAACAGGGAAGTGAGTGAAAGGACACATTGGACAGTGTATGATATGAAAAAGTAAGCATAATTTGTAATTATTAAGAGTAGAAGGGGGAGGGGGAAGCGGGATATGGGGAGCTGATGCTGGGGGCCTAAGTGGAGGGAAGATATTTTGAGAGTGATAATGGCAACAACTGTGCAAATGTGGCCAGCCTACAATTGATGTATGTATGGATCGTGATGGGAGTTGTATGAGCACCCAATAAAACGATCTATAAATTTAGAAAAGGGGGGAAGGGGAAAGAGGAGCTGATACCAAGGGCTCAAGTAGAAAATATTTGAACTTCCTACTCCCACCAGAGCAGTGATCCAACAACAACAACAAAAGACAATATTTGGAAATGAGTATGGCAACATGTGTACAAATACGCTTGATACAAATGATGTATTGAATGTTATAAGAGCTGTAAGAGCCCCCAATAAAATCATTGGGAAAAAAAAGAAAAAAGAAGAGATCAAAAGACTCATTGCCTTAGATAACTCTGCTGCGCACACCTTCTGTAAAGTGTTGAAAGGCAAAGATATTAACTTTGAGGACTAAGGAGTACCTGACCCAAGCCATGAGTATTTCAATGACCTCTTGTGCATGTGCAAGTTGGACATTGAGTAAAGAAGACTGAAGGAGAATGCATTTGGATTTCATGGTTGACAAAGAACACTGAAAGGACTACAGATTGACAAAAGAGCAAACAAATCTGACCTGGAAGAACTACAATCAAAATGTTCCTTAGAGGCAAGGATGGCGAGTCTTGGTCTCACGTTTGTCCATGTTGCCTGGAGAAGGACATCATGCTTAGTAAAATGGAGAGGCCGTGAAAGAGAGGAAGGCCCACCGCGAGATGGGTTGACAATGTGGCTGCCATGATAGGTGTGAGCAAGTGTGAGGATGGCACAAGACCCCACCACAGTTCCTTGGACTGCCGAGAGGGCCGCGGTGAGCCGGAACACCGTGGACAGCACCTCGAACACCAGCACCAGCCCTTTGAGAAGCTGCGTCTCTCTCAGAGAAGAAGGGCAGCATGCCTGTTGCACAGCAAACAAATCTCTTGAGGGCAGAGTTGGAGACAACAGTGCCCCGCTCAAAGATGGCAGTCGACGGTGCCACTTTGAATGCACGGCTCTCCATAGCCCCAGCAATAATCCAGTTTTCCTCCTCCAGCTCCTGAAAGGGCTTGCTATACTTTTCCAAGCCATCCAGGGTTTGGGCTTGTTATTTTCCCCTTTCTGTTTATTGTTCCAGGTCCCACATTTTGCACATTCCAGACTCTCCCAGTTTTGATCCATCAGTCATTACTGAACCCCTTCAAACCAGTGTCCGAGTCTCTTCTCCATTGATTCAGAAAGACTTTCTTGTCTGCTACGTGTGTGCTGGACAGTGTGTTGAGTGCTTGGGTAGATACAAGAGTGGTTTCTGGAGCTTGTAGCTTGGGGGGTGGGCACCCAAAGGGGGATTGTTGAACTGACTCTGGCCGCATGTGTGTGAGTGAGAAGCTGTGCTTTATAGGGGTCTCAGTGGTGTTCAGAAAGCTGTCACAGACCTTTCTCTGTTTCTCCTCGGAGGCCCCTCAACCCTTCAATGTTGCACACAGTCCACCATCAACAACAAATTTTTTTTCATGTGGTGGTCTTTGTTTTCAGACTTGTTCCTGGAGTTATTTGGGATGATGATTCAAAAAATTGCCTCGGATAGACTGCATCTGCTCTAGTGTCTTACAGGGTTCCACTATATTTTTGGTAATTAAATGAATCTAATTTATCATCCCAGTTTCACATATGAGAAGACCTCAGACCCAAAAATTACAGGACAATGCAAAAAAGATAGGCAATATTTCAAAAAGAGTTTAGTGTGAAGGGACTTCCAAGGAAAGCTGTATATAACCCGATGTGGCTGGTGGGTTACTCATTGATCTGCCAATCATAAGGTCAGTGGTTCAAACCCACTAGTCACCCTGCATACAGCCTTTAAAAGATTTAAAGGTTTGGAAACCCAAAGTAGCAGTTCTTTTCTATCCCAATGGGTCTCTATGAACTAGAATCCATCAGATAGCAGCAGGTTTTCTTTTTTTGGCATTGGAGGCTGTGCAATCTATACAGAGACTATAAATTGAATGATGCAAAACTATAACACAGCTTGAGAAGAGTGGAAAATGAAGAAGAAACATTTAAAGGGATATATCTGGAAGGTGGGAGGGCAATTTAGAATATTGAAAGTATAAGATTTCATGGCAGTTTTCATAAATATTTTTAAATTCTATTTTTGTCCTTCCTCAAATTATACAGGGAACATTTCAGAACCCATTCTAATAGAAGTCAATGGATAATTTATGTCAACTATTTCAGAAGTGAGGCTGACTCAGGTTCTTTATAAGAAAAATTCTTTTATGAGTGTCTGGGCAGCCAGAATGCTCCTAAGAATGGAGAATGACAAGACTTCATCACAAGTATTTGGCACCAGGAGAGAGCAGTCCCTGGAAGAGACCATCTTGTTTGGTAAAGTAGAAGGTGATTTAAAAAAAGAAAAGCTATCAAGGCGATTACTGATGTAGACCCTTCTGCAGCAGTTCTCCCACGAGTCGGAATCCACTTGGCAGCAATGGGATGCATGAGATACCAATGGTGTTCCTGGGTGGTTAACTCACTTGACTGCTAACCAGCTGGAGGCTTGAGTCCACCCGAGGCATTGTGGAAGAAAGGCCTGGCAATCCACTCCCCAAATTCCAGTCACTGAAAACACGTGGAAGTGCAGTTTTGCTCTGACTCACCGTGAGTCAGAGGTGTTAAACAGCAACTGGTAGATAACAAAAGCACTCTTGTTTCCATTTTATGAAAACACATGCAAGGTTATTCTCCACAGGGACACCCAAGCTAGCAGATAGTCTTGCTAACATCCTAGAAGAGTCTCTAACCACAAACTCATGCTTTCTGCATTGTCAGCTCAACTCTGAATCAGAAGATCTGGTCCTTCTTCTGACCTCTAAGAGTAGAACACAACCTAGGAAAGGTTTGATATATTACTTATTTTGCCTTTGTTTTTTAAAAGTTTAATTATGATTGACCCTTGCTGTTGCTTTTCTGAGTCTATCTTGTTTAAGATTTGGGCAGTTCTTGTGGAATCTATATAACTCTTGTCAAATTTGGGACGTGATCAGCCATCATTTCTTTAAGTACCTTCGCTGCCCTCTCTCCAGGAAAGTCATCTCTGTCCTCCATTCTGCTCCCAAGCTTACTCAGGGAGCCTTCGATTTTAGCTATTTTACTTCTCCGTGCAGGCATTTCCATTTGGTTCTGTGTGTCATTGTTTATTCCAGCGATTTCTTTGCAGAGCCATTTGAAGTCTCTCTGAGGCTTGCTTTCTGTTTCATTTATGTGAGTTTGTAATTGCATGTTGGAACATTTTTACCATGGCTCCTTAAAATGTATGTTAGATCATTCTAATTTAGTTCATGTTAATTCTAGCATCTCTGTCATCTGGGTGTTGGCATCCATTCAGTTTGAGATCTTCCTGGTTCTTGGTCTGATGAGTGATTTTCAATTAATACGCAGACATTTCCATATTGTGTTCAGAGACTCTGGATCTTATTTAAGCTTTCTGCTTTGGCTACTTTTTTTTTTTCTGGCATGGGAAGGAAATCTTGCCTCCTTACTCCCGGATGGGGTAGAGACTCGGCTTCTCACTTGACCTCTGTTGACACCAGGTAGGGCAGCTCCTCATTACTGATGGACTTGTGGGAATTCTTCTGTCTGCAAGGTCTCTACTGCCACCACAGGGTCAATGGAAGAGTGGGTGGACTTATCACACCAGTGGGGTCTAAGTGCTGGCTCCATGCTTGGTCTTAGAAAGACCTCCTTGGGGTCTGTGGAGGACTACTTCTTTACTCTGCATTTGCCCCCACCTGGCATGGGTGGCCTTGGAGACCCCAGTTTTCTGCAGAGGTGGTAGTTATTCACTCAAAGCTTCCTGTCTTGAGGGGCTGCTTTTTTCTCTCGGGAACCTTCCATTCATCCGTGCAGGTTGGTGTACCGAGCTCCCTGCCTGTCTAACTTGCAGTCCAGTCTGTGGGAGGCAGAAGGAAATGCGAGGGGTTGACCACCCTGCTGGCATATCCTAGGCCACCTGCCTCTTCTCTCCACCTTTCAGAATCTTCTTCAGGTTGTTTGATCCTGGCTGATGACGCCGGTTGGACTTCTTTGTTGCAGCCGAGTTGAGTCTAATACACAAGACCCCACTCTGTGGGACCGTTCAGGATTCCCGTGCCACGCCTGTCTGCCAAGGTATCTCACTGCAGCTTCGCGCCACCCACCTTTCGATGAGTGGCCTGGCACCCTACCCAGAGTCTCGTAGGAATGTACAGTGAATCATTTGAGAGTCAGCACTCGATGCTTGGGATTCCTTTAACCCCAGGTCTTACAAGTTCCCCACCTTGAGCAGAGTGCAGTCTTATCACTTTAAAATATATACATTTTCAAAAATATTTGAGCTTTCCTTCTCTGATGGGTTTCTGCCTTGCATTCACTCACTGCAGTTGGGTGATTCTGATCCAAGTGACCTTTTAGGAGAGGGTAGCACAGTCCTTTGGGCGAGGGGCTTCTGAGGCCATGATAGAGGCCTTCATAGACGTAGAAAACCTCTCTCTTGCAGAGCGACTAGTGGGTGGGAACTGCTGCCTTGGTATGAATGAATATTCACGATCAGTGAATAACCTACCATAGCACTAAGGCTCCTTTGACCTTAACATTCTGGCTTTCACAGGGTTTTCTGTTCTTAGTGAGATGGATAGGAAATAGCACATCTACTCCATCTTCCTGGAAGCAGCGTTTAGTGTCTGCAGCGTTTATTCTGAGTCGATCAAACACCTGGGTATGTCTCAGCTAGAATTCAGCCCTCCTCCTCCAATGAGTGTCTCTCCTGGTCTCTCTCTTGGTCACATTTCTATTCATGCTCCCCACAGTTATTCAGGATGGAAACACAGTATTCTGTTTCAACTGCCTCTCTTATGTCTCCCCCTTTCTGACGTGGCTTGGGCCATTGTGTCTCATTCTTGTCTTAATGGATCACATGACTTGTATTCGCACCAATCTTTACCCTTCCATCTATCTCCTAATCTCTTTAGGACAAATATCCACATGTATTTGAATGCTGCAGGGTTGTACTTTAAAAGGATCTGTGAATAAATACACTTGGGGAATGTCTGCTTGAATGAAGCATGGAGATCGCTTTCGTGGGAATCTTGGACTTCTCAGTGTGCTACATCCATGGTGAACAGCCAAGAAAACAGCACAAGATACTGAGTTGCCTAACTTTCTCCTTGAAAATTCCCTTCTCATCCAGGAGGCATTTATCAAATTCAATGTTCCAGAAGAAGAGTTTTCTGTGCTAGGGAAGCTTGCCTCACTCTGTGATGCTGGAAGCTAGGCTACTGGTACTTCAAATATCAGGGTAGTGTGGTAGTTATATAATCCCATGTCAACTTGAGGGTTTTAAGAATGAAGGGGTGGAGTCTAGCCTGTCAGTCAGGTCACAAGCTGCTGATGTCGCCTTGTGTGCATGGCTTTCTCATGAGGATTCTGGGAACTTATTCTTTCTCTCTGTTTCACCTTCCTGCTGACAAGCCACATGGAACCACACTGATGGCAGCCAGAGCCCTGGAGTGCTTCCACCACCATTGGCTCTCCAAGACTTTTCACCCACCAGCCTGTGATTTTCCAGTATGTGACATCATTGTGAGTGGCTACATGAGTCTGAAGAGGAATTTATTGACTAGTGTTGAACATATGGGCTAGTATAAAGCCATATGGACTTGATCTGGACAGAGTTGGAGTGTTTTTCTCAATTTATAATTGCTCTTTGATGAACAGCTCTCTCTTCTACATATATGAATGTCCCTGGTCCTGTTTCTCTAGTCAAGCCAGCCTAACACAAGTAGAATAGGTTCAATGTAACTTCCTAACTAAGACAGGTTAGGAAGAATGACCTGGGGGTCTATTTCTTAAAAAATTAGCTTTAAAGAATGTTATGACTAGCAGTGGAATATTGTCTGAAATAGTGTTGGAAGATGCCCCTCGTGTAGGAAGACACTCAAAATATGGCTGGGTTCCATTAAGTACTCCCTCAATGCCAGAACACTTTGTTCTATTAAACTGGCATTCCAACATGATCATTGAAGACAAAGTGGGTATATAAGCAAAAGTGATGAAGAAAGCTGATGATGCCCAGCAACCAAAGGTATAGCATCTGGAGTCTTAAAGGCTTGAAGATAAACAAGTGGTCATCTAGCTCAGAAGCAACAAAACCCACCTGGAAGAAACACACCAGCATGTGTGGCCATGAGGTGTTGAAGGGATCAGGCAGCAGGCAGCAAAGAACAAAAAAAAAATCATATAATTATGAATGAAGGGGAGTGCAGAGTGGGAATTCAATGCCCATCTGTGAGCAACTGGACATGCCCTTATAGAAGGATTTCAGGGAGGAGATGAGCCACTCAGGGTGCAATGTAGCAACAATGAAACATACAGCTTTCCTCTAGTTCCTAAATGCTTCCTCCCAACCCTCCATTTTCATGATCCCAATTTTACTTTATAAATCTGGCTAGATCAGAGGATATACACGGTACAGATAGGAACTGGGAACACAGGGAATCCAGGACAGACGATCCCTTCAGGACCAGTGCTCAGAGTGGCAATACCAGAAGGGTGGTGGAAGGGTGGGATAGAAAGGGGGAACTGATTACAAGGATCTACATATAATCTCTCCCCTGGGGTGTGGACAACAGAAAAGTAGGTGAAGGGAGAAGTCAGACAGTGCAAGATATGACAAAATAACAATAATCTATAAATTATGAAGGGTTCCTGAGGGAGGGAGGAGGGGGAAAGGAGAGGAAAAATGAGAAACTGATATCAAGGGCTCAAGTAGAAAGCAAATGCTTTGAGAATGGTGATGGTAAAAATGTACAAATGTGCTTGACACAATGGATGGATGGATGGATTGTGATGAATTGTACAAGTCCCCCCCCCCCCAAAAAAAAGATGTAAATACTGACACAAAATATGTATGCATATAATGTGATTAGAGTTGCATGATCTCCCAATAAAATGATTTTTTTTTTTTGGCATCACTGCCCTCAGGTGGTGGGAGTAGGAGGCCCAACCTTTGCTCCAGGGAGCCGGAATTGAACCTCCATCCCAGTGGGCCGCAGTCCCGCGCACAACCACTAAGCCACCGGGGCTCAGCCAAAATAATTTTTTAAAAAGAAAGAAAATAGATTGTAAATGATGGCAACAACTGTACAACTATGCCTCATCTAATGGAATGATGGATTATAATAATACCTGTAAGAGTTCCCAATAAAATGTTAAAAATAAAAAGATTTTAAAAGATAAAACAAGGGCTGAGCCCCGGTGGCGTAGTGGTTGTGCGCGGGACTGCGGCCCACTGGGACGGAGGTTCAATTCCAGCAGTGGGGCTGGGCCTCCTACTCCCACCACCGGAGAGCAGTGATGCCCCCCCCCCAAAAAAAAAGATAAAACAAAAGCAAAATACAGATGAGAAAGAGCTGGCTCCTCAAAGAATGATGTACATGGGTGGAGCAAAACTTTCAGGAACCTAGTTTGCTGATGTGGCTCATTCAAAACGAGAAGAAAGAAGGGCAAACATGTATTAATAATGAAAAACCCTATGAATACTGAATCTAGACAATTTGAAATCATCAAAAGTGAAATAAAGCATAAAAGATTGGTTTTTATGAACTGAAATGGACAGATAGTGGACATATTGGATTGAACTATCATTATCATCTGTATGGATTACAACTCAATGTAAAGAAAACCTAAAACCTCACAAGTGGCTCAGAAAGTCTTATGGTAAAGAGATAAAGACTGAAATTGTCGAGCAGTTCCTCTTGCTTGGATCCACCATCAATGCTTAGAGAAGCAGCAGCCAAGGCCTCCAATGACATTTTGCATTGGGTAAGTCTGCAGCAGAAGACCTCTTTAGGGCTCAGCCCCGGTGGCATAAGTGGTTGAGTGCAGGACTGCGGCCCACGGGCTTGGCGGTTCAAATCCAGCGGCGGCTCTCAGGAGCAGCGCTGGGTAGCTCCCACGACCACCAGAGGCAGTGATGCCCCCCCCAAAACAAACAAACAAACAAACAAAAAAGAGACATTATAAGGGGCTGAGCCCTGGTGGTGTAGTGGTTGTGTGCGGGACTGTGGCCCACTGGGATGGAGGTTCAATTCCAGCTCCACAGGAGCAAAGGCTGAGCCTCCTACGCCCACCACCAGAAGGCAGTGATGCCCTTTAAAGTGTGGTAGTTGGAAGATTTTATGTCAAGTAGATATTCCTGGCTAAGGGTGAAGTCAAATGTGTCAATCAAGTGGTAGCTTGATGACACCTCCTTGGGAGGGGGGGTTTGTATGAGGGTGAGGGATTCTGGAAACTGCCCCCTACCCCTGACCTCTCTGCCTGCTGGGATGCTGCTGCCTCAGAGAGGAGGGAGGGCTGCGGCTTTTGGGACACCTGACCCTAAGAACTGTAAGCACCCTGGCATGTTCCCACTAGTCTTGAATCCATGCAACTCTTCACTTAATGGTCTATGATTTTCCTGCTTCCCAGTTCACCTTTCTGCACCACCAGCATGTGACTACTTAAGTCTGAAGAGGGACTTAAGAACTAGTGTTGGACTTAAGGACTTAAGGTGGACTGGGCTGGGACGTTTTCATGACATAATTACTTCTTGTTATAAAATTCTTTTATTTATATATATGAGTGTCACTAGATTTGTTTTTCTAGACAATCTGGCTTAACACAGTATTAAAAAAAACACAGATAATACTTTGAGGGCAAAGTTGAACCTGGCCCATGCCAGGGTATTTTCTTTTCTTTTTTAAAAATCATTTTTTTGGGGGCTCGTACAAGTCTTATCACAATTGATGTGTCAAGCAGATTTGTACATTTGTTGCCATCATCATTCCCCAAACATTTGCTTTCTACTTGAGCCCTTGGTATTACTCCTCATTTCTTATCGCCACCGCTCTAATCCTTTATACTTTATAAATTATTATTACTTTGTCATATCTTACACTGTCCAATGTCTCCCTTCACCCACTTCCCCACTGACTGTACCCCAGGGAGGAGGTTATATGTAGATCTTTATAATTGTTTTCCCCTTCCTACCTCAACCATGCTCCATCCTCCTAGTATTGCCACTCTCATCTCTGGTCCTGAAGGGAGCATCTAGCCTGGATTCCCTATGTTTTGGGCTCTTATCTGTGCCAGTGTATATCCTCTGGTCAAACCAGATTTGTAAGGTAGAACTGGGATCATGACAGTGGGAAGGAGGAAGCATTGAAGAACTAGAGGAAAGTTGCAAGTTTCATCATTGCTACACTATACCCTAACTAGTTTGTCTCCTCCCTGAGACCCCTCTGTAAGGAGAAGTCCATTACCTACAGATGGACTTTGGGTGTCTCACCTATATTCTCCCTCATTTACACTAATAAAAATTTTAGTTCCTTGATGCTCGATACCTTCGACACCTTGTGATCACACAGACTGGTGTGCTTCTTCCCTGTGGACTTCGTTGCTTCTGAACTGAATGGCCACTTGTTTATCTTCAAACCTTTAAGACCCCAAATGCTATAACTTTTGATAGCCAGGCACCATCTGCTTTCTTCACCACATTTGCTTACGCACACATTTGTCTTCAGCAATCCCCAAAAGGAAGGTGGGCATCACGGAATGCCAATTTCATAGGACAAAGTGTTCTTGCATTGAAGCAGTACTTGAGTGGAAGACCAATGTCCATCTGCTACCTTAAAACTGAGCCTATAACTCAGTGCACAAGGCTCTATTTTGTGCTTATATGCTGTCTTGCTATCTTTCCACAACTTAGCTGGAATGACACAATAGAGAAGTTCAGCACACCACGAAGAACAAGGCAGGGGCCAACTTCAGAATAGACCATCAATTGTACACGTGCAAGTTCAAGTTGCAGAAAATGAAAACAAGTTTCCACGAGAGCCAAAGTATGACCTTGGATATATTCACTTGATCCTATAGACCATCTCAACAACAGATTTGACCCATGAAACACTAATGACCAGATCAGTTGTGGGACAACAGCAAGACATCATATATGTACAAAACAAAGGAAGATTAAACAGATGGGAATTAAAGAAAAGACCAAAATGGATGTCAGAAGAGACGCCGAAACTGCTTTTGAATGTTCAGTAGTTAACACAAGGCAGGAAATGAGAACTTTAAAGTGCTGAACAGGGGATTTTGGTAGCAAATAATGAAGATGGGAGAGGGGAGGGAACACTAGAATGGATTGTGATTGCATAGCTCATCTTAGAGGTGATTTAACCATTTTGGAGGAGATGCTCCAAAATTGATGTGGGGGTGGTTGTACAATTCTCCTATCCACAATTGAATGATTGAACTATATTAATAATAAATTATTTGCCATTAGCAGGCCTGATCCCATGGGCCTTTCATAGTGCCCCATGCCAGAGCAAACTGGCAAACCTCAAACCATCGCCTGGCTTTACCCCGTGGGCTCCAGACACTGAAGTGGGTTGCACAATGTAAAAAAAAAATTGCCATTAAAACCATTGGGGAAAAAAAAAGCAGACTTCAAAGTGCTGTTCAAGACGATAAAATATTACAATGAAAACTTCAAAGAAGACCTGAAGTTAGAAAGCCAAAAGGGAAAAATATACTCAACATTTATCAAGATTAAAGAACTGAAGAAGAATTCAAGTCTTGAGTGACAATACTCTAAGGACAAAATAGTGAGTGACACAAGAAGCATCAAAATAAGATGACAGAAATACACAGAGCCACATTATCAGAAAGAGTTGTTTGCTCTTCAACCATTTGAGTGGGTAGGCTGTATCAAGAACTGGGGGAAGTAAAAGAAGAAATCTAGGTTGCACTGAACACATTAACCCAAATCAAGGCTCCAGGAATACTAGTTGAGTTGTTTCCACAAACAGATGCGATGTCGGAAACACTCACTCACTATGCCAAGCAATTGACAAGACCTGCCCAATGAACAGACTGGGAGAGATTCATTTTGTGCCCATTTCAAAGAAAGGTGGAAATTATTGAACAGTATCATTAGTAAAGCATACCAGCAAAATTTTGATGAAAATAACTTAAAAACAGCTGCAGCAGTGACTTGACAGGGAACCAACAGGATTTCAAACTTGATTGGGAAAAAGATATGGAATGAGGCAATGTCAGATAGATCTTGGCTGAGCAGAGAAGGTTAGAAAGACATTTGCCTCTATTTTATGGACACTGCAAAAACATTCAGTGGTGTGAATTATGGAGATTACAGATAAAACTGCAAAGAAGAGCTTCCACAACAATTGTGCTCATGCAACACCTGCAGGAAGTCATCAGAACAAGGTACATGGCGTGATTTCACATCGGGAGAGGTGGGTGTCACAGTGTTTCCGTTCCCCATACTTATCCATTCACTATGAAGAGTAACACAGTATCAGAGCATCAGGATCAAAGGAGGACTCATCAACAACATATGACACAGTCTGCCTTGCTGAAAGCCACGAGGACTTGATGTTCTTATTGACAAAGATCAGAGACTACAGTGTTCAGTAGAGATCAGCTTCCACATCAAGAAAACAAAATCCTCACAAATGCACTAGCCAGCAGCACCATGAGAAACACGGAAACCACCGAAATTGTCAAGGATTTTAGTTTACTTAGATCTGTAGTCCAGGTTGATGGAAGCAGACATCAAGAAATCAAAGAATGCATTGCATTAGGCAAATCCGCTGCAAAAGATCTCTTTGAAAGTGTCAAGAAGCAAATATGTCACTTTGAGGACTCAGGTACTTCTGACACAAACCGTAGTACTTTCCTTCACCTCGGATACATGTGACAGCTGGATAATGATGAAAGAAGGTCTAAGAAGAATCGATGCCTTTGAATTAGGGTGTTGGCCAGGAATATTAAGTATCATGTGGACTGCCAGAAGAATGAACTAATCTGTCTTGGAGGAAATGCAACGTGAATACTCCTTAGACGTGAGAATGGCAAGACTGTGTCTCACGTGCTTTGGGTATGTAATCAGGATGAACCAGTCCCTGGAGAAGGACATCGTGCTTGGCGAAGTGGCTTTCCGTGGAAAAGAGAGTGGCCTTCAGTGAGACGACTTGCCATGGTGGCTGCAACATGAGGTTCAAACCCCATGATGGAACAGGGTGCAGGCCTGGGCAGTGCTCCATTCTGTCGCTGATGGGGTTTCCAGGAGTCTGAGCTGATGCAGGGGTATCTGGCAATAGCAACAGAAAAGAGGCTGGCACACATTTTCTGTAAGGAACGTATCTTTGACTTTGTAAGCCACACCCTGTCTTTTGCCCCAACTCAGCTCCGCTGTTAAGGTCTGAAAAAAACCATAACCCAAACTCAGTTGTTGCGCAGTTGTTCCTGGCCCATGTCACCCGTGTGTGTCAGATTAGAGTTGTGCTACACTGTGCTTCCAGAAGTTGGTCACCACACTTTCCTGCTGAGGGGCCTCTGAGTGAACTCGAACCTCCAGCCTTTCAGGTAACATTTGAGCGTGCCAACCGTTTGCACCATCCAGGTTTTGGAGGCAGCCAGAGCCGACATGTCATCCAATGGGCATGACTGTATTCTAATAAAAGCATGTTTACAAAAACAGAGCCCTGGCCTGTGAGGATAGAGCCTATCACCCCTGTTCTAAGCACTGTTCTGATTATAGGTAGATGCACACCAAGCTATTACCGCCTCATTCTAAACTTCCTGTATTCGTCTGTTTTTACAAGAGCTGGGGCTTTGATGTCCAAAATCTGTTTTCTGTGAGAAGCTAAGTGCTTCCTTAGCTCCTTTCTATTCCCACTGCTTTAGACTCAGGCACCATCACCTGCACCTTGTACAGCCTTTCAGCTGGTCTTCCTGAGTTCACTCCCCGCTCATTCCACATAGTGCCAGGATGATAGTTGTAAAATGAAAATCTGGTCATGTGAAGTCCCCTCAATTGCTCTGCACTAGTGTCTGAGCAAAATCCCAACACCTTCTTGGGCCTGGTAAGGTCCAGTTTGCACTGGCCCTGGCACGTCGGAGAGCTTGGACTAACCTCTCCTCTCTTCTGGGTGCAGCATTGTGCTTTTGAGCACACTGAGCAATCTCGTCCTTGGTCTTCCCACACTGGAGGTTTTCTTGTGGAGAATGCACTTTCTCTGTCTTCAGCTGACAACTTCTTCTTGTGGCTTCTTTCCTTTCAGCCAAGCTTGGGTTGTGTCCTTCTATCTATTTTATCTGTCAGCAGTCTAGCCTGACCAATTTCCCCTCCCGCCTCTCCCTCTTTCTCAATTAGATCAGAAACTGCAAACCCAATGAGGGCAGAGCTGCTATGTACTTTTCCTGCATCTCTAAGAACCTAAACAGGCCCAGAACAGAGTAGGCACTTAGCAGACATAGAAGTATGCTGGAGGGCTTGGGTTAGTCCCTCATCAGGACCTGTGGCTTCCTTGACACCAATTTAAAAAAAATCATTTTATTGGGGCCTCATACATCGTTTTTCACAATACATAAAGAAGCATACTGTGTCAAGCACGCTCACATGTCCACTTCTATTATCATTCTCCAATCGTCCGCCTTTTCCCTTGAGCTCCTAGTATTGGCTTTTCCATCCCTTCCCCTCTTCCCCTGCTCTCTCCTCCCCACCAACCCTCAATGCTTTATACATTATTATTGTTCTGTTATATTTAACACTGCCCGACCTCTCCCCCAACCCACTCCTTTGATGCCCGTCCTTCAAATAGGAGCTTATGTGTATATCCTTGCAGTTGGTTCTGTCTCTCTGCCCCACCTTCTCTCCACCCTTCCAGCAGCTCCAATCTAACCACTGGCCCCAGGGGCTCATCCATCTTGGTTTCCCCATATCTCCAGCTCCCCTCTCTGCTAGTGTACCTTCTCCAGTCCATCTGGATTTGTAAAGTAGAGTTGGGACCATGATGGTTGGTGGGGCGGGGGGGGGGGGGGGGGGGAGGGGAGAAGACTTCAGGAACTAGAGGGAACTTGTGTGCATCATCACTGCCCGGCTGTACCTTGACTGGTCTGTCTCCTCCCTGTCGCTCCCCTGTAAAGGGGTGACCAATTACCCACCAGTGGGCCTTAGATCCCCACCCTGCTACCCCTCTCCTTTGTAATGATGTGATTCTTGTTCTTTGGTGCTCGATATCTGCTCCCTTCGGCCCCTCTTGATCACGCATGCTGGACACCAACTTTTAACTTATTTTTCTTCTGTAGGGAGCAGATGGCGTTGATCAGCTGGAATAATTGGAAGCCCATATGCTTGTCTAAGAAAGCGTTTGCCCATCTGTAGTTAGGCATGAGAATTATGGAGCATCAGAGGGTCCTTTGTGGAAGGAACTTTTCAGTTGAAGTCCACTGATTCTTTCTCAGTCTCCCTTTGACAGTTACAGTTACATTACCTTTAGAGAATTCTCATTCTATCCGAAGATTGAGAAGACACCAAATGTAACACATGATACATGAGTGGATACTGGAACTGGAAAAAAAAACCCATAAGGAATATTCTTCAGACAGTTGGAGAGATGTGGACATGGAGTGCAATTTAGATAATATTGCATCTCCATATCTTAGGTGTATATTATACTGGTATAGGATGATTTTCTTTTTCTCCGAGATATAAACTAAAGATTTTAGGAATAAAAAGTGTCAAGATGTCTACAACTTGCCTTCAACTGGTTGAGCTAATTTTTAAGGACTTCTCAGAGAGGAAGGATACAAGGGCAGAAGGAAAGATTGAGTGAGAGACCAGTAACTGCTGGACTCTATGCTGGGAACAAAAGACAAGGAAGGAATCCAAAGACTTGGAAGGAAAACTAGTTTAGAAAATATCCCACATAAAGTTGGCCCCAGGTTTAACCTGGCAGCAGAGGAACTGAGTCCAGCTACCACCAGTGTTCTGACCATGAACACGATAAAAAGTTCTGAAAGGAAAGGAGGAAGCAGGTAGACCAACTGCTAGACAAACTCCAACTGCTAGAGTCTAGTGGAACCTCAAGACTATCATTCTCAGATATGACAATGTGGTAAATTGTTTACTTTGCACTTTTAACCATAGTCTTTGGATGCACCGCGCGACCATTGGCATGGTCCTCTTGTGGGCAGATTAGGCACATGGGACCCTCACATGGGAACTAGCGAGTTTGCCATCTGAATAGGTTTAAACTGAACCAACACAGGGCAGAGAAAGGGATCTCACAATCACTGAAAAAGAAGAATGAGGGGTGGGGAGTATTTTTTCCACTTTAGAGTCCTTCATGAACCTCTATCATTCAGGAGGAAGAAAGTTGTGCCACCAGCGACTATGGATTGCATGCTCTAGAAGGTGAAACCAGTGATGCTTTATACACACACACACACACACACACACACAGGTATGAGGGGGTACCCCCTACCCAAGTCGATGCTCATCTGTTTTTATTGATGTGAGGGGATAGTGCATTTGGAATTCATTCCACTAGGTCAGACTGCTAATCAAGCTTTCTATTTAGAGGTTCTGAAAAGATGGTCTAACAGCATATTTTAAAAAGAGGCCTTATTTGTGGCAGATGGGGGAGTGGTATTGCCATCATGACAATTCACACCCATTTCTGTGTGATAGCTTTTAGTAAAAACCAACACGCCTCTCTTTCCCCACACTCCTTAGTCATCTGACCCCACTCCATGCAACTTCTTTTTGGTTTTGTGTATGCAGAAGGACATGAAAGGACAGTGATTCGACTTGTAGAAGAGGTGAAGTAAAACAAAAACACAAATGAGGGAGGTATTGTCAGCCATCCAAATAGATGAGTTTGAAAAATATTTCCAAGGGTGGAATCGCAGATTTGACAAATGTATTAAGAGTAATGGGAACTGAGCCCCGGTGGCGTAGTGGTTGTTCGTGGGACTGCGGCCCACTGGGACGGAGGTTCAATCCAGCAGTGGGGCTGGGCCTCCTACTCCCACCACCGGAGAGCAGTGATGCCCAAAAACAAAAAACTAAAAAAAAAAAAACAACAAAAAACAAAAAAACCAAGAGTAATGGAGAGTACTGTGAAGGTGATAATAATGTTTTTTTTTTTAAATGAGGGAGAGGGCTGAGCCCTGGTCGCGTAGTGGTGGTGCGCGGGACTGCGGCCCACTGGGTTGGAGGTTCAAATCCAGCGGTGGCTCTCAGGAGCGGCATTGGGTGGCTCCTACGACCACTAGAGAGCAATGAGGCCCACAAAACAAACAAACAAACAAACAAACAAACAAAAACCAAGAAAGAGGTTTATATACAAGAGCAATTGAACATTGAGAAAGTATCCCAGTCCAGTCCAAGGTCGTAAGTCTAATATCAGCCCATATGTCTGATACCAATCCCTAAGTCCTCTTCATACTCAGGAAGCACATACAATGACACCAGGACAATTACAGGCCAGTGGTTGCAGAGTCTTATGTATCCAGTGGTAACTCAGCGCTGGCAGGGGACTCCCCATGGCTTCTCCAGTTTCAGGGCTCAGGGCCTATTAGCATGCTGCCCTGTGTCTGGAGTGAGCTGAGACATAGTGTCTCCTGCCTCCAAGAAGGAATTACTACATTTCCCAGAATTCTCAGGAGAAAGCCATGCCCACACAGAGGTTTCATTGGCTAGCTCCAGATTGACAGATGAGACTCTACCCCTACACTCTTCATCCTCAAATTGACACCAGATTAGGTGACTGCCACACTGGACAACAGAGAAGTGGGTGAAGGGAGACAGTGGTCAGTGTAAGATATGAGGGGGGTTGTTTATACCATTATAAATGATCAAGGGTCCATGAGGGAGGATGAGGAGGGGGGAAATGATGAGCTGATATCAAGGGTTTAAGTAGAAAGAAATTGCTTTGAAAATGATGATGGCTAGGGCTGAGTCCTGGTGGCGTAGTGGCTGTGTGCAGGGTTGAGGGTTCAAACCTAGCAGCAGCTCTCCAGGAGCAAGGCTGGGCTTCCTACTCCCATCAGGGCAGTGATACCACAAAAAATAAACAAAAAACAAAAAGAAAGTGATGATGGCAACATATGTACAAATGTGCTTGACACAAAGGATGTAGGCATGGGTGGTGATAAAAGCTGTAAGAGTCCCCAATAAATTGATTTTTTTGCTTTCATAAATGATTTTTTAAAAATGTAAATATATAGCTTTGAAAAAATTTTGAGGAGTGCAGACTGGAGACCCAAAGCCCATCTGTAGGTAGTGGAACATCTCCTTACAGAGGGTTCTGGGGAGGAAACGAACCAGTCAGGGTGCTGTGTAGCAATGATGAAACATATAACTTTTCTCTGGTTCTTCAATGCTTCCTCTCCCCCCACTATTATGTTCCCAATTCTACCTTACAAATCCGTCTAGACCAGAGGATGTACACTGGTACAGATAGGAACCAGAAACATAGGGAATCCAGGACAGATAATCCCTTCAGGACCAGCGATAGTAGGAGGGTGAAAAGAAGGTGGGGTAGGAACAGGAAATCAATTATAAGGATCTACATATAGCCTCCTCCCTGTGGTACGGACAACAGGGAAATCAGTAAATGGAGACATCACACAGTGTAAAAGATGACAAAATAGTAATTTGTAAATTATCAAGGGTTCATGAGGGAGGAAGGGAGGAGGAGGAGGGAGGGGAGGAGTTGATACTAAGGGCTTACATAGAAAGCTTTGAGCACAATGAGGGCAACAAATGTACAAATATGTTTGACATACAATGGATGTATATATGGATTGTGTTAAGAGTTGTATAGACTCCCAATAAAATTATTTTAATAGTAAGTAATAATAAAATATATTAATATTTTGTGCCATACAAAAAAATTCATTTCTTTGGAGTAGCCCCCTCATATATGTATTTGTATATATAGATACAGCACCTAGAAAGATAAATTTAAATCAAGAAAATGACTCACACAGTTGTAGAAACAGGTAAGTCCAGTTCGGTGCAAGTCTATAGGTCAGTTACTGAGCTGGATACTTCTCTTCTCTGGTGTAGTTGTGAGGGGGCGGGGGGAGGTCAGTGAACTAAGGAGCAGAAAGGTGAAGCAGGGAGATCACAGGCTGGTGGATAGCAATGGGTTAGGCTTGTGACTGTATCCAGTGTATACAAATGAATCCAAGGTTGGCAGGTTAGATGGTGGGTTAGCTGGAAGGTCACTGATGGCTCCCAGGATTGGCAGGCAATATGGCAGGCCATTGGAGCAAGGCCAAAGGAGGTTGATGAATCAAATGCAGGGCCCACACCCCGCAAAAACGTGAAGAAGTCATCCATGGTGTCAACTTATATATATAGCAAGTAGGTCACATACCTGAGGAAACATCATCAGGGCTGTGATCTGAGTATGGGGTTATACTCAACCCTAATCTTCTCACAGGTGCTTGGGGCTCACAGAAGATCTCATTATGGAGTTGCTTACATGATATAATATTATTAGATTACCTTGCTGAGGAGACTTCAACTCAGAATACTGATCCAACCAAATTGCCGTCAATCTCAACTGTCACTGGCAATGAGAAGCACTGGCAGTAGAACTGGCATGAGAGATAGTTGTGGGCTTGCTGGTCCATGATGCTAGAATGCCTTGGGGAATTGGTGACTGAGTGGGTGTCTCTGGACACTGAACTGGATGGTATCAGAGCTAGATTTTCTGAACCATGAGGCTAGAATGGATCATCTTTGGGCTGAGAGGTACTGGAGGAGTCCGCCATTACCTTCAGAGCAGAAGGAGCTTTGTAACACTTGCCTCAGCAGAGTGTGAGTCAAAGGTCCACAAGGCCTAGAGGTTGGGTTGGAGAGAGGAATGTCTGTGAATATCAGCTAAAATGTGGATGTTCTTCTGATTGAAGAACTGTGTCCTGATTGTTCCTGAACCTGAATTGTGATGTTACTTTCCTGGTAAACCCCCAAATCGTGAATAATGTCTATGAGTTCTATGGAACCAGTGAATTATTGAGCCCAGCAGAAAGGTAGAGAGTGTGGGAGGAAGAATTGGTGTCAGAACTGGTCAAAAGGCTAGAGGGATCCTTAATTGACACTATATGGAGAAATAGAAACCAGCCATGAGTCGACGCTAATAGTGCTCTTCGCTCTGTCCTTCATGTAGTCAGAGGGCCAATCACTGCTCCTCACACTCCTGTGGTATTATACCCTTTGCATTTGGAACTGCAGCTGATGCTAGTGGTCACCTTAAATGATAGATTTAATTTTAAAATCAACAGCAGTCAAAATAAGTCCAGGAGCTGTCTGTGGAACCAATTATCAGTTGTGCATATGTAAGTTCAGTTTGAAATTGCAGAAAGTTAAAACAAATCCACCAGAACTGAAAAAAAAAATAGATTTGACCATATTCCACCTAAATTTAGAGACCATCTCAAGAACAGGTTTGACTCATTGGACATTAATGACAAATGACCTGATCAGCTTTGGGATGGCATCAAGAGTATCATGCACAAATGAAACAAAAGGTCATTAAAAGAGAAGAAAGAAAAGGTCAAAGTGAATGTCATAAGAGACTCTGAAACTTGCAATTAAAAGTTTGCCCGACTGAGTCCCAGTGGCGTAGTGGTTGTGCGCGGGACTGCGGCCCACTGGGACGGAGGTTCAGTTCCAGCAGTGGGGCTGGGCCTCCTACTCCCACCACTGGAGAGCAGTGATGCCCCCCCCCCCAAAAAAAAAGTTTGCCCGAGACAAAGTATTTTAATGAAATGTAGGAAGACTTATCGTCATAAAAAAAGAGAGACAGAGACAGAGAACACACTCTACAATTCTAGAGCTGAAAGAATTGAATAAAATAGTCAAGCCTCAGGTTTCAAAATTGAAGGTTTCTATGGACAAAATATTATGCAAGAAGTATTCAAAGAAGATGAAAGAAATGCAGAGAGTCACTATCTTGGTCAGCATTCAGTCGTTTTAAGAGGTAGCAATACCCTGAGGGTATTGTTGGAAGAAGTTCCGCTCAAGCTGCACTGAAAGCATTAGTGAGCCACAAGCCTCAGAGCAGTGGCCTTCGACCTGTGTGTTGTGACCTCTGTGAGGGTCGAATAATCCTTTCACAGGAGTTGCCTAAGACCATCGGAAAACACATAAATATTTCACAGTATCTGATTACATCTTGCTTTGTGATGAATCACTATGCTTTACTTATGTTTAATTATGTTCAATTTGTAACAATGAAAATGCACCCTGCATAGTGGATATTTACACGATGATTCATGACAGTAGTAAAATTAAAGTT
The DNA here is from genome assembly GCA_004026705.1 of Nesogale talazaci. Lineage (NCBI taxonomy): Eukaryota > Metazoa > Chordata > Mammalia > Afrosoricida > Tenrecidae > Nesogale > Nesogale talazaci. Next base: position 30,215 of record PVJH01013101.1, on the reverse strand, counting down.
TTGAAGTAGCAATGAAAATAATGTTATGATTGGGGTCACCACACAGGAGAAACTGTGTGACAGGGTCGCAGCATGAGGAAGGTGGAGGACCGTTGTTCTAGAGACTGGTGGAATACCCTCTGCAATGTTTCAACAAACTGATACTGTGGTGCAAGGACCACTTGTCTATGCCAAGAAATTCAGAAGGGCTCTCTCTCTCTCTAAGTGACTGGAAGACCTCCATCCTGTGTCCATTTCCAAAAAATGTAACCTGGTAGAATGTGGAACTCATCACACAGTATTATTAATGTCATATACAAGTAAAATTTTGCTGAAGGTGATCAACAATAGTTGCACAGGGCATTGACAGAGAGTTACCAGAAATTCAAGTTGGTTTTAGAAGAGGACGTGGAAGAAAGATTATCATAGCAGATGGGAGTTGGCTGAAATAAGAGAATAACAGAAACATGTTTATTTGTATGTTATTAACCATGGAAAGACAGATGACTCTGTGGATCATAATCATCTATAGGTAACATTGTGAAGAATGGGAAGACTTAATTGTGCTAATATAGAAAGTTTACGGAGACCAAGAGTTATTACATCTCAAAGTAGACTGAGATCCTCACAGTAGGTAACATCATATAAGAGAAGAAAAGGTTGAAGTTGTCAAGTTTATGTCTTGCTTGGACCCACAAGCAATGCTATGTAACCAGTAGTCAAAGATCAAAAGATGAGTTGTGTTAGGTAACTCTGCTGGTCAAGACTTCTTTAGCGTATTCAAAAGCAAGGCTGTTTCTTTGAGGACGAAGGTGTGCCTGACCCAAGACATGGCATTTTCAATGGTCTCTTATGTATGTGGAACTCGGATGTTGAATGAGGAAGACTGAAGAAGGATTTGTGTATTGAATTGTGGTGCTGGAGAAGACTATTGAAAGTGTGGTAGTTACATAATTCCATGTCCACTTGCTAAATAGATGATAGGGGTGGGGCCTAGCCTGTTAATCAGGTCACATCCCGATGAGTGTCTCCTTGTGGGTATGGCTTTTTCATGAGGATTCTGGGACGTTTCTTCTTCCTCCTCCCTGGAGTTGGGACACATTCTCTTTGCTTCATCTTCCTGTTGACAAGCCACAGGGAGCCGTGCTGATTACAGCCAGAGTCTGGGAGGTGGGAAAGTCATGTGGAGACCCACATCAGGGCTGAGATGCTTCCATTGCTACTGGACCCACACTGGCCTGTGATCTTCCTGCTTTTGATATCATTGCATGTGTTTCATGAGTCTAAAGGAATTTATAGACTGGTATTGGATCTATGGGCTAGTATTAGACTTATGGGCTAATATTGAACTTATGGACTTGATCCGAACTGGGCTGGGAAGTTTTCTTAATATATAATTACACTTTGCTATAATGGTCTCTATTATACACATGAGTATTTCTGGATTTGTTTCTGTAGTCAACCTGGACTAGCACAGCTATATGGCCCATTAAACGGACAAACCGATGATCTCTCTTGGGAGAAGAAAGGCCAGAGTGCCCGTTCGAGACCAGGATGGTGAGACTTTGCCACACACACTCTGAACATGTCAGAAGAGACCATTCCCTGGAGGAGTTCATGCTTGATCAAGGAGAGGGGCGGTGAAAAGGAGGAAGGCTCTCAGAAAGCTGGATTGACACAGTGGCGGCAACAATGTGGAGGAGCAAATACAGGAAGGCATTTGGAGCAAGTATAGGGCCACATGTGAAGAGGGTACGGGACCAGGCACTGTTTAGTTCTGTTGGGCATAAAGGTCACTCTGCATTGCCCCCTACTCGATGACATCTCGCAGCAAAACAAGAGGCAGCCTTTCAGACAGAGCAGTCCCTAGACCCCGAGATTCCCGCACTATGAATCAACGGTGCACGAGGCTGTGTGTGGTGCTGAGCCAGCACTTCCCACACCCTATGTGCCCTGTCTTCTAACTCAGATTGGCCTGAGGTGCAAACCTGGTGTGCAGAGCAGGCGACTCTGCCCCTGGGAAGATAGAGCAATCTGTCATCACCAGACATCTTGACCCTGCAGATCTCTGTGGTATCAGAGAAGCAGCGCCAGAACATGCAACAGAGTAGCGGACTTCCCAGCCCACAGAGCAAGTAAAGCTGAGTGTTTCGGGGTGAGAAGCTGCCATGGGGAAAGGGGTGCCTCTGGACACTCATTGGAGGAACTGACCCAGCGAGCTTGAGGCGAGGGCATTGGGGCTGTGGCTTACTGAAGTGGGGTGACCCTGGGCACTGTCTTTGGGAAAGTAGGTTCACTAACTGGCCGGGCTTGAACAGAATGCTTTCTAGTTGGGCTTCAAGTGGAGTGGGAAGCCTTTTAGGCATTTATTGGTAGGCCTGAAAGAACTTTGTAACATGTCCTGATGAACAACTGTAACCGAACGTGTTTCAATTGCATCGCAACCTGCTATCTTCCTGAATGAACCTGTTGATCGTGAGTATTGTCTGTAAGTTCTGGGTGGTCATTGCGATGGAGTGTCGAGCACAGTAGCTGGAATGACAGAGAGGGTGTTGACAGACTCCTTTGCTTTTCCAACACCATTAAGAGGAGTCAGTGGCAGGGGGAGTCCTCATCAACTTTGGTGAAGTAGAGAGCCCATGAGAGCTAAGATGATGCCCAGGGAGGTAGGTTGGCAGAGTGCAGCCACATGGCCTCAAACACGATGGACAACACACCTTTCTGTTACTAGCAAGGTCGCACAAGTCAGCGCTGACCTAACAGCAGATGATGATGACAGTAGGACAGAGGGATGGAATTCAGAGATGGGGCGGTCCTCAGACCTGGACCAGGGGATGGGACATCACAGACTACAGTCTCATCCTCAGCTCCTGCTGCTCCTGCTGCTTGAGCGGACAGCAGTGATGCAAGCATTGGGGCGAGAGCCACCATCCATTGATGAAGCTCTGGCCTGTGTTTGATACTGGGTCGGCATTCCCCAGCTTCCATGTCCTGTGCCCTGTGGCTGAGAGTCTGTGCCCAGGGCTGTCTGAGATTAAAATCCGTGCCGCAGCATAGCCAGCCGCATCCCTGGGAACACAAACCGTCCTGTCCTCACACGCGGCCTCCCATCTGGCAAAGTTCTGTTGTTCGAGACCCTCAACATAGATTTCCAACTCACAGCCACTCCATGCGGCAGAGGTGAACTGCCCCATAGGGATTTCTTGGCTGTAACCTTGAGGGGAGCAGATCACCAGCTCTTTTCTCCTCGGCACCTCGGTCAGCAGCCATGAGCTTAACGCCAGCCTCCAGGGCTTCTTGGCAGAGTGGTCCGTTTGTCCACATGGTGACTAGTGTTCCCAGTCACCCTCAAGAAACCCTCCCTCTCCCCAGGCTCAAACGCCAGCCCCAGCCCCTCCGAAGAGAAGGTGCTTTTCCACCTGTAAGTTAACAAGTAACGTGGGTACCTCCGGGAAGGGCAAGGCCCACCAGGGTGCTATCAGTTGGGCAGAGACATTCTTGGGCAGGAGGAGGGGGTGGTGGAAGGCTGATTTTGCCTTCTCAGGAATCACTGGTCCTGCACACAGTTCATGGCCTGGAGTTTGCCAGTCCTGCCTCCTGCTGCTGGGGGGCTGGGCATTCCCTTCTTGCTGACGGGGGTGGGGGAATCTCCCCACCTGTGCAGCATCTCCAGTGAACAGCTGGGGCTCCCTCATCAACGGGACTTGAGCCTGACAGATGGCAAGTGGGTCACACTCACCTGCTGTGCTGTGAGCCACCAGCCCCTCCCTCCAGGGCCACCGCCTCATCCCTCTAGAAGGCACGAGAGGGCGGATGGCGGGTAGAACAAGCTTAAAGTCTGGCACCTACATGCATGCAATGACACTGAATGTCTGTGTCTCCGAGGCCTTGTGAGTCTTTGAGGGATTCTGGGATACACATTGTGAAATCATGGTGCTAGACAGTAGGAGTGGAGATGATCCGACTCAGGGAACTTAAGCTGACTCATCAGCTTCATTTCTTCCATCAAGGTGAGCTGGGGACCCATCTCAAGCCCTAGCAGAAGCCCCCCAAAGTGTGTGCTTGGGTCAGTGGATGGTTCTTTTCCGGAGGCAGAGATGGCGTTAGTCTGCACATTGGACCTCTCTGCATTGCCCACAGAGCAGGTGGCTGTGGCTGGCTAAATCCACCAGGCAGGTGACATTTTTTTGTTTCCCTCCCCTCCCAGTGCCCTTCAACGGGGGTACCAGGTGGCACACAAACTCCAGTTCATATCATATGTAAGCACACACACTTCATTAGGCTTCTCTCCAAGCCTCCCCCTTCCCTCTCACATGTGTTATGTAGACCTGTCCCTACATCTTTCAGGGAGCACCTAGCATCGCTTCTGAGTGGCTTTCTCTCTCTCTCTCTCTCTCTCTCTCTCTCTCTCACACACACACACACACATACACACGCTGGCATTGTAGAGAACCAGTCGCTGCCCAGGGGACACTCCAGGGAAACACCACCCTCAAGCCTCTTCCCTGTGGACTTCCTCCTTTAGTCTGAGTCCCTGGAAAATCATTTCTGAGCTGGAGCCTCCGGTGGGGCACGTGTCCCAGGGCACTCTTTGCTAAGGAGGGAGAAGCGGGCCTGGGGCACAAGGATGTGCTCGGCTGCTGCCACTGGGCACTCTAGCCCGAGAGCTCTTCAAAGATGTCTTTGACGGCGGCTGGCAGCCAGCCAGGTCTCTGCACAGGCGCACCGACAAAGCATTGCATGTGGGCTTCCCCTGGACCAGCTACTCTCTGTTGAGAAGGCAATTCGTGCAAAGACTCTGCAGCGAGGGGCCAGTGGTTAGCGAGTGGTCAGCGGGGAGGGGAGGATGATGAGCAGCTCCATGATGAAGAAGGTACTCTGGGTGGTCCCACCCACCGCAGGGGCAGGCACACGTGCCAACAGTATGTGTGCTCAGCATGGGCCTGCGTGGGGTTTGGAAGCATGGACTAGATGTTCTCTTTCTGCTGCTCCACCCTCTCTTTCTGTTCAAGTGAGGCCAGGCCTTGATTTCTCCACCCCTGGGTCCCCACAGTGCCCCATCCTGGAGGTCAGAGGGAAAGCTGTGGCTGCATGTCTGGTCTCCCTCTCCCCCTCCTCGCCCCCATGACTCAGGGGGCGGTTTTGCTCTCATTGTGTCCCCCTTTCTGCTTCCCCTGACTCACAAATGTCCCCAGAGGAGATGGCAACCCAGCTGTCCAAAAGGGGAGCCTGGGCGTGTCCCCTGCTTTGTAAAGAGTTCAATGTCCCAGTCTTCAGAACCGCGGGCCCTGGTGGCACTGTTGGGCAAGTGTCGTGGTCACAAGGTCAATGGTTCAGACCCACCAGTTGCTCCACAGGAGAAAGAGTCCTGGGAGAGTCACCAAGCCTTAGCAGGGTTTCTGTGAGTCGGCCCCCACCCCCGGCCTGTGGATTTGGTTTAGGGTGCGTGTTCCACAAGGCTGGGCTCCCAGGAGTAGCCTGCCAGGCCTTTCTTCACAAGTGCCTTGGTGGGGACAGAATCTCCCACCTTTTGTTTGAGTGGTGGGACATGTTTACCTCTGCATCCTGCAGAGACGCCAAGGAGAGTAACCCTGGTTATCTGCCAATTGTCGTGGTGTCAATACTGCCGCAGAGGTGAGTTTCAAGCAGTTGATGTGCTGCCACTGGATGGGGGTGGGAAGCGATGTGCTCAGTTTCGATGAGGCAGACCGAGTGCTGTCAGCTTCACCACTGGGAGGGAGGTCCTGGGGCCGACGCTCAGGGACATCAGGTGCGCTAGAGATGGGCTGGGCTGGGCTTAGGCTGTAGGCTCTGGCATTCAATGACTTCCACACTGTCCCCATCCTGTCTCTGTCATTGTTTCTCCATCTACAGAGGCCCCTCGGCTGGCCTTTGTTCTCCTCCATCTTCCCTGCTTCCTGCAGAACGCCAGGGCCAAGGGACAGGTGCACATGGGGGAGAGGGGCCTGTGGTCAGTCTGCCCTCAGAGTAGGAGGCTGCAGCTGAGGCGGAGTCCAGGCTCTCTGTCCTGTGGGAATCTTTGTTAAGTTCCGCACGGCATCTTTCTGGCATGCTGCAGAGCTTGGCTCTATCCCTGGATCTCATTTAGTTTCCACAACCACCGGAGGAGGTGTGTAGCATTTAAAAAAAAATCTCCACTGGATGGATGAGGAAGCCAGGTCTGAGGTCTCACAAAATAGAGCAGGCTTCAAACCCCGAACCATGGGTTCCCAACCCAACCCAAGCCAAACTCACTGCCATCGAGTCGATGTCAAGTCACAGCAACACTACAAGACAGAGTGGAGTGGCCCCCGAGGGCGTCCGTGACCATCCCTCTTGACCAGAGTGTAAGTCCCCATCTTTCTCCCGGGGAGTGGCTGGTGGTTTTAAACTTCTGTCCCTGCAGTTAGCAGCCCAACTTGTGACCACGGCACCACCAAGGCTCCTGTGGATTCCACAGCTCATGCAAAAATCGCTTCTACCTCTCCCCTCGGACAGGTAAGACTGTCCTAAATCCCGAGCCAAGAGATCCAAGAGGGAAGAAGGAAGTGACCTGTTTCAGGCAGTCTTGTGTGCAGTGTATCTCACCTCCCACCATTCACATGCTACGTGTTACTCCAACTTCCCACCTCTCCTTGGCACAGAGAACCGGGTGTGGGTTTAGAGAATGAAGAGAGACACCTCCACTTGACACTTCCTGGGCACACGCCTTTGTTGGCTCACCATTGTTGCCGGTGTCTACCAACTGCCCCCTGGCCCCCAGCCTGCTGCCTGCACCCTCGCTGGCTTCCCCTTGGCAGGGACGTGGCTTACCTGTCCTTCAGGTGCAGGTGCTCTGCTCCTGGGTAGTTCTCTCCTCAGGCACATTCGAGGGAACACACACACACACACACAGCCCACACGTGCTGTGAATCACGCCTGTGCACACACTCAGACGCAAACCCGTGCTCACTTGTGTATCTCCCAGGTGCATCCATGGCCCATGTTCCTGTAATCTAGCACGTGTTGTCAGTCTACACAGACGTCACTACCTGAAGACACGCTCCTCAAAGCACAGCTTCCCACCGACACACGGCCATCTCCACGCAGTGTGGGACACACATATGGTAGGCTGCCACTCTGTCCGGAAGCGTGACGAGGTTCTCATGGCTGCCCCTGCATGGACCGACCCCAAAGTCACCCCGCTGAGCCGAGTCCCGCAGACTCGAAGGACCGCTCTCCATTGGACCGGCTCCTGGCTCCCTGTGATGTGCAGCGGGAACCGACGGGAAGCCCATCACAGCAGCCTGGGGATGGAGCAGGATCTCAGCCCCGCCCCCCCGGGGGGGGGGTCCTGTTCTGTTCTGGGCACTTCCACTCTCTACGCCTCCCCTTTCTCATCTGGCCTTGACAATTGTGTGGCGTGCCTGTGGGTTTCCCATACCAGCCCTTGATCCGTTGGCCGTCACTGTGTTTCATATGAAGCGTGCCTATAAGGGGTTCATGGCGCTGTCCTGGAAGGGGGCTGAGCGGGAGTGCCCCTTTGGAAAGATGAAGGACGCTAGGGGAAGGCGTGACAATTCAGAGGATGCTTCTTGATGGTAGTCGTCTCTAGGGAGCACTAACAAGCCCACAGAGGGCCACGGGGATCCCCTGTGCCCTTCCTCCAGGGCAGTGATTCCGGAGTGGTGTGAAGACTGTGACGCTGGCCTTGGTGTCAGGCGGACCTGCCCACTGCCCTTACTCAGATCACAGAGAGCCAGGGCTTCACTGTGCCAGGATGGACAGATTCCTCATCGCCCACCCCAGAGCCTGTGAGGGGAGAAGGGGTGGTGGGGGTGAAATGGGGTGGTGGAACTTAACGGGACACACTTCAGGTCCTGGATGAGTCTGCAGACAGGGGCCCTACTGCTTACCACCCAGCATGTCCATCAGAGAGGGAGGCAGTCACCCCCTGCACCAGACTTGGGGTTCAATGCTCGTGATAGTGTCCACATCTTACAAGACCCTCAGAGAAGAGACATCGCCTGCTCCAAGGATAGGAAGTGAGCTCTCTGAAGGAAATGATGGCTCTGGACTGGACAGTGAAGGCCCTGGCTGGAAAGGGAGCAGCTGGGAGTCAGAAGGACATGTTCTCTGACTCCCACGACCATCACTGGTCTCAACCCCCAAGTCGATCACAATTTTCCTTTGCAGCAGCTGCCTAATGATTAAGGGACTAGGAACGTGCCAAACGCCTCGCATATATTGTGCTTCTGTTAGTCTTTCCACACCATCCTAGAAAGCAGGCCATTTTCATTTTGTTCCACTTTGGAGAAAAATGAGGTTCTCTCTGGAAGGAGAGATTCCCTGTGGAAGCAGACATATAGGAATTAATAGTCGAGCTCCAGCCAGAAACCCAATCTGGCTGTTCCCTGAACAGATTTTCTTTGGAATAGTCCAGAAGACCTCATGAGACCACACCCCCGATCTCTTTCAAGAGCCCCTCTCCAGCTGGGTACTTGCTGCTCTGGTGTTTCAGCGTCTAGCCTCATCCCTAAATCCGCCCCAGGTGCTCAGGACCAACCCCAGGAAGATTGTGTGGGAAACACTGCCACCTGGTGACCAAACAGCAAACCCCACTCTTAGCCGAAGCAAGCAAAGGCTTGAGCCCTGGGAGGCCGCAGAGAAGACCATGCACCAGGTAGGCACAACCTGGCCACTGACTGCTGCTGCACAGCCTGATGACCCAACAGGGGTGTCAGAGAGAGGGTACAATGTGCCCACCTGCCTCAGTATATGAAGGTGCGGTTCAGGAAGGCCACCAACAGAGTCCTGAAGGCAAACCTAGACTGAAAACCACTCCCACCCTCCCCCACCCCCACAACCTACCCTGATCTATAGTCAGATCTATTGATGTTTATTTCAACTCTTAAGACCCATGTGGTGCAGAACAGGGTTTAAAGGGCGGTGATTTGGGGAAACTGGATGGCTGGTTTTTCTCCCAAAATGCATCTGGGTGAATTTGCACACTCACCCTCTCGTTTAAGTAGAAACCCCAACACACCCACTAGGCTGCATGGACTCAGACTCAGAGCAGCCCTGCAGGCCAGAGGGCCCGGAGGGGGTGACTGTGTGAGTTCTGAGGCGCTCCATCTCCGTGGGAGCAGAGGGTCTCATCTTTCTCCCAGCCAGCGGTTGGTGGGTTCATGCCACGGACCCTGCAGACAGCAGCCCAGCGTGTCACCCCTCGGCCACCAGGTACTTCTGGCCCTTTGTATCACTCAGGGACACCAAGTGCAGGGACCAACGCTCTGCCACCAGCCCATCCCGTGGGACAGAGGGCACTGCTCCTGAGGGCTTCTGAGACAGTAAACCTGCTTCCTCTTTCTCTCCAGGAGCAGCTGGGGGATTTGAACTCTCAGTCCACATTGCCGTTCGGATGCCATAAGCCAAGGTTCTGCTTCTCTTAATAGGCCCCCATTTCCTTCAGCATCCTTTAATCTGAGGGGCAGGGTTGGAGGTGGGGGTGACTGCATCAAGAGGCTCCCCCTGGAGAGAGAACTATGACGTGTGTCTTTACCTGTATTTAGGGGCCTTGCATGTCCCCAAAAGATACATAAGGTTTGGTCAGAGCTCTCTCTTGGCCACATCTCCTCCCCCAACTCCTGTCCTTCTCCTTCTTGTTTCCTTTCCCCATGCTCTCTGTCTCTCTGTCTCTCTGTCTCTCCCTTTCCATGTGGACCACCAGGCAGAGCTGAGGTGAGCTTGCTACCGTGATATGTGTCTGACTTTATTATTTCTCCTTATTCTATGACTTTACTATAATAATTAAATACTTATTGCTGTGCCATTGCATCTACCGAACCCCCAATGTTAAGGTCAGAGACTGTCTCCTCTGACAGGTCGCAGTGGCCAAGGATGTTGTCTGGTGTTGTCCACGGCTCCTTCCTTCTGTTCTCTGGCCCCAGCTTTCCCTCATGCCCAAGGTGTCTCCAAGAGGCTGGCCTTTCCGCCTGCTTCTGCCTTGGCTTTGCCTGTGGAAGGATGTCTGGTCACACTTCCTCACGCTCAGATTTTGGTAGGAGAAGGTCCAGTTTCTGAGCTGGGTACAGATCCCCATCTTAGTCTCTTAGCTTGATCTCAGGACAGGCCTACCTCTCATGACCCAGGCCAGGCTTAGCTGGACACTAAAACCATCTGCTTTCGTATCTACCTGTGCCCAGGCCACACCTCTGGAAACATGGACTGAATTGGCGTGGGAGCCCGCAGGCTGCGGGCAAGTTTGGAGAGCTTCCCAGGTGACGTTCCAGCCTGGCACCAGCTCTCTGAGCTTCTCACAGTCCATGTGAGCTGCTGGGGTGATTGCCCCCACCACCCCCCTCCCCCAACCTCTGACCTGCCCGTGCCTACCTCAAAGGCTCATAGCCTCTGCAGCACTGGCCCCGAGTTTGCTTTGGTCTGTGTCACTCAGCCAGCCCTGACCTTGCTCTGTCCGCAGATTGGCTTGAAGCACTTTAACCAGTTTTATTTATTGCTGTGGTTGCCCCTTCTCATGGTGCCGGGGACTGACTCGACTCTGTGAGCACTGCCCAGAGCACCAGGGTACATGTGGCTGAGACCCTCCAACCCCAGAAAGGACACTCTTTCGACAGGGCCCTGAGGCCAAGACCCACAACCTCCCAGCCGGAAGGACCTCTCAAGTTCCCAGGGGCCAGGGGAGAGGAGCAGTCGAGGGCGCTCCTGGGTAGGCAGCTGTGCAGAGTGGGATTCCAGGGGAGGTCTTCCTTCACTATCTCTAGCCCCTCTGGGGCTAGCAGGTCATGCTTCAACTCCCACTCTCAGAAAACCTGTGTTTGGAGCCCAGGTTTTAAAATGATAAAATCTCATACGGACCATTTTCCATGCCCCGTGACCACGCGGCGCGCCATTCCCATTTCATCATCCTAAGCACGCTGCTGTTGCACTCACCTTCCGGAGGCCCCGGGTGCTGCCCATTGGGATTGTGCTCCTTCCGGTTCTCAAGGCTGTGCATGGTTTGGGGTGGATCGCTAACCCGTAGCACGGTGGCTCACGTCCACCCAGTGGCACCACAGAGGAAAGGGCTGGCAGTCTGCTCCTATAAGCACCGAAGGCAACCCCGTGCAGTGGTTCTACTCTGTGACACATGTGTTGGCTTGATGCAAGCTCAAATTCCTAGAATTGATGCCCACTCACAACCAGCCTGTAGGCCAGGGTGCATCTGCCCCTGCACTCTGCACGCTGGACTCTTGTCTTTCTCTCAAGGAGCAGCTCATGGTTTTGAACTGCTGACCTTGAGGAAGCCAGCCCAACGTGTAAGCATGCACGCCAGGACTTGATGGCTTTGGCCTTTGGACTGTTGGGAAACAGAATCCCCAGACCTTTTTCCTAGGTGCTTCTGGGTAGGTTCCAACCTAGACAAGCACTTAACCCTTGGCGCCACTCAGTGATGCTCTGCAAACATTATGCAACCCCTGTGCTAATCAATCCTCTTTTCTTTTCTTTTTTTTTGGGGGGGGTGGGCATCACTGTCCTCTGGTGGTTATGGGAGCTACCCAGCCTTGCTCCTGGAGAGCTGCTGCTAGATTTGAACCGCCAAGTCCGTGGGTCGCAGTCTCGCACTCAACCACTACGCCACCGGGGCTCAACCCCGATCCTTTTTTCCCATGAGAAGAAAGAGAGGTCCACAGACAACAACCATGTGGCATACCACCTTCCAGTCTCCTCTTTAACCTGGACTCAGCCAGAAGGTATTTCTGAGTTAAGTAGGTCCAGGGATTAAGGGCCAGCCAATAGGAAGTGAATGGAATTGATTTGTGTGACGGTCCATAAGTCATATTTTCCCATTAGCTACTGGAATGGAACTGTGAGGACCTAGAAGATTACTGACGCCCACCTTGGAGGCCCTAGTTCTCAACCTGTGGGTTGCCATACCTTTGGGGGGGGTCAGACGGCCCTTTCACAGGGGTTGGCCAATTCATAACAGTAGCAAAATTCCAGTTATGAAGTAGCAGTGAAAATAATTTTATGGTCGGGAGGTCACCACCATATGAGGAACTATATGAAAGGTTCGGGGCCTTAGGAAGGTGGACCATCCCTGGCCTAGAAAAAAGCCTGATGGATGGAACCTGAGTGCTTGAGTGACTGTGTGGAGCAGAGGGCCCCCTCACCCTTGCCACACAGTGGGCCCTTTGTGAGTGAGACCTACACGTTCTTCCAATGAACCCGTATGAGGAGTACCCAATATTGAAAGTGCCCTGAATATTGGAAGTTCTATGGACTGTCAAAAAGCAAACCGATCTATTTTGGAAGAAGTACAGCCTGGCTGCTCCTTCGAGGCAAGGATGGCAAGACTTTATCTTACTGACTTTGGACATGATGTCAGGAGAGCCCTGTTCCTGGAGCCTCAGAGCATCATGCTTCGTCAAGGGGCGGGGCAGCAACAAAGAGAAGGCAAGTGGACTGACACTGTGGTTGCAATATGAGAATATGAGAACCATTGTGAGGATGGTGCAGGACCGGGAGGAGGTGTCAGGCTCTTTTACACAGAAGCGCTATGAGTAGGAACACACTTGACGGGACCTGATGATGACGACTATGTCAACAGCAGCAGCAGCATCAGCAGCATCCTCGGTGTGTCTCTTACAGCCATTGATGCAGTCTGGTCTACTTAATTCATGTGATCAAAGCCCGGTGCCACAGTGGATTATGCACTGAGCTTTTAACCCCAAGATTAGCAGCTGGAGCCCATGAGCGCTCCTCAGAGGAGAAATGAGACTTCCTACTCCTCTATGACTTTACAGTCATGTGACCCCACAGGTCCCAAGTTCCAGTCTGTGCTGTAGGCCAATATGAGTCGGAATCAACTTAATGGCTGTGAGTTTGGTGTGTATATCAGGTCCCCCCCCAATACCCACAGTTTGTGCGTCATTGGGTCAGGAGTAGCGTTCCCAGGTGGTGCCATTGGTTAATGCACTTGGTTAAGTCCAGCCTCTGATCATGAGGTTGGAAGTTTGCGTGCACCTGGAGGCACCTTGGAAGAAAGGCCTGGCGATCTCCTTCTGGAAGCCCAGCCCCCAGAGCCCCTGGGGCACACTGCTCTCCTTTGAATGATGTGGTTGCCGGGAGGGGGAGCCACCTTGCCAAGCCCTGGCTTCCTGGGCTCAAGGTTTGCTCTGACCGGGCTGGCTTTGTTCAGAGTGCAGTCTGAGCCTGTCGGCTGCATGGACTTTCTGAAGTGCCACTCTGTGTGCGTGCCCTTCCGGAAGAGGCTAGACACTGCATCCTGGTCTTGAGGCAAAACCAGAGAGGCTGCTTCCCCCAGGCTGCATCTCTCTCCATCTTTTTATGCAGGTGAGAGTGTATGGTGAGGGGTGTGCTGCTCTGGAGGTAACAGGACATGAACTCGCAGAGATGGTAGGCACAAAGAGAAGAATTCTAGGCTCCAATGATCCAGGTGACCTGTGACTCCCTGTGTGCTACCCCTTAGTCTACAGCCACCCGAGACACCCCCTCTGCTTCAAGCCTTCTAGCTCTGTGCCTCATCGTCTACGTCTATCAGACACAAAGCACATGATGGTTACTCGGAGCATCTTCGAAGCTACCTCCCAACAAACGGAATTCAAACCGGCCTCTTGCAACAGCTGGAGGCAGCTCTGTGAGTATTTTTCCAGAAGGTCCTGTTAACAGCTGCATCAAACCCCGCTGAAGCTAGAAGCAGGCCGGCTGTGATGGGTGGGCTCCAGTTCCCTCCCTGAGAGCAAATACGCCTGGACGCGCTCACGGGGGGAAACAAGGCTATCTCTCTTGCTTCTGAGGAGGAAGTCCTCTCTAGCCCTTTGCTCTCTCCTTTGCTTATGAAACTATGCCTGCTCTGCGGGTGAGATGCACAGAACCCATGAGGCCAGTTTCTGGCGGGGAGCAGGCTAGTTGTGCCCTACTCCCATGTCCCTCCCACCTGACAGACGCAGCCCTCCCTGGCCTGCTGGAGGCTGGTGAGGTAGCCACAATGCAGCACAGTGTGTGGGGGTCAAGGTGAAGGGCTGGCCCAGACTTCCTGGAAGGGTATTGAAGTCTCACCTGGACTATAATTCAGTCTCACTGCTTACCAGCTGGGTGACACTTGGCCTTGGGGCCCTTAGCTGCAAAGCGACTAATCATCAGAGCTCTTCCTTGGAATCCGTCCGCCTAGTTTACTTCCATGTCACTCTCTAGTTCAAAGGACCTTCCTCTGAGGAAGCTAAGTGGGTCAGCTGCCTCAACCCCCTTCCCTGCCACATCCTCCCCTACCCCCCCACCCAACACCTCCACTGTACCCAGAACACTTTTTAGGAAACAAAAACCTATGGCTTCCCATTGCTTTTAATATAAAAACAAAGAGGAGCAGTTTTCAATTTCTAACCTGTGCCTTGGGGTCCCTGTCAACCTCTTCTGTGTAGAAGCTGTTCCTGTCCCCTTGAGCTGACTCAGCTCCCTCCCACCCTGTCCTTCTGCATCGACGCTTCCCTTGGTCGGGGATGCTCTACCTTCCCTCCACCTCCCTTCAGAGTGCATCAGCCTCCACGACACCCTCAGTGTAGGTCAGGGGTGGGAAGCCTTTTTGGTCAAAGGTCATTTGGGTACTTATAACATGATTCTTGGCCCAGACTGGTCAAATATTTCATCAACTCAGCCCCTAATGCAATGGCTGGAACCGGTTCTTGTTGGTAAGGTGTGTGATGTGAGTTGAGGGGCGCTGAGGGGACAGTGGGTACACGCTGGGCTGCAGTTCTCCTGGTCAGCAGTTTGGACCCCACCGGCAGTTCCTCGGCAGAAAGACGGGGCTTCCTATTGCCAAAAATCGTTACAGGCTGAACACCCACAGAGGGCTCTCTGACTCAGCCTTGACTTGGTGGCAGTAAGTTTGGTGTGGTGATGTTACTTGGTATTAATGACTTTGTGGGCCTTAGAGGGCCCATCGGCTGGACAGTCCTGACTCTTGGCCTAGGTCATATACCCAGTCACGTGCTTCTTTCTTTACAGCCAAGGTGGTCTGTCACCTTCATTTCTTTTCTATTTGGGCGGGGGCATCACTGCCCCCTGGTGGGAGTAGGAGGCCCAGCCTTGCTCCTGGAGAGCTGCTGCTGGATTTGAACTGCCAACCTTGTGGGTCGCACACAACCACTACGCCACTGGGGTTCAGCCCCACCTTCATTTCTTACTATAATTATGTGATCAATGTCTGCCCACTCTCTTGGTCATCATTCTCATGAGGAAGG
>PVJH01013101.1:0-12500 GCA_004026705.1 Nesogale talazaci | reverse complement strand
CAGTCTGAATCGCTGTCCTGGGCTGCTCTGGGGACGCCGGCTGCGTGATGTCTTGCATCGCTCACCTTGTCACTGAGTGAGGTAATGGAATACGAGGCCTGCTTGTTGTCTTCCTGTCCTTTGTTTTTCGGTCGGTGTGTTTGGTTATCTTATTCCTCTACTTATTGTGAAGGTTTTGTTTCTCTTAACCCTTGTGGGCACGTGTGCGTTGGTCTCGTTTTTTTTTTTTTTTGTCTCTCTTCTGTTGTAGACCCAGAACAAGCGGGTCGGATGTCAGGGGGAACTTGGAAACATGGTGTGTGTTTGTCCGTCCGTTCGTTCATTCCTTTGTTTGTGTTTTCCTCGGAGTGCTCAGCCAGGCTTCAGTCTGCTTCAGGATGTGGGGCTTCTCGTGTGGGCGGCAGCATTTTAACTCAAAAAATGTGAGCTTCCTTGCCACGTGGGATCCTCAAGCAGCCCGGCCGCGGTGCCCCTGTTAGGTTTTCATCTCCTTAGGAGAGGAGACAACAGTGACGCCTGCTGAGCCATCCAGACAAGGGATGGCAGCAGGTGACGTTGTTACCTCTTTCCCATCTCGTTCTGTCTTAGGAACTGGATGTTGCTGCTACTGTCTGCGAGCTCGGGGTACTGCTCCACAGGCAGCACGTAGTACCCCTCGTACCCTTGCACCCGCCCCGTGCTCAGGAGCTGCTGCTTCTCGCCCTCAGTCCACAGGCGGCTCCCTTCTCGCCCGTCCCTGGCTTTCTGCTGCTCCTTGGCCCAGGCGGTGCCCAGGGCCCTTTGTCTGGCCTGGTCCAGGACGCGGGCCTTCTCTTCGTCCAGGGTGTCTGGGGTGAGGCCGTAGCGGATGCTGAGCAGCAGCGTGGAGTACTGGAACTCAATGTTGGTGAACCTTCGAGTCCTGCCGTTGACCAGCAGCGTGGGCTGCGACACGGTCACGTTCACGCCGCTCTCCAGCACCTTGCGACCGATGGTGGTGCCCAGGGTGACCAGGTCGCCGTCAGCTGCGCCGATCTTCACAAAGTAGTGGGTGTCCTTGCCCTCGATGCTGTAGTGCATCTTGTCCAGGTAGTAGGCGTTGTTGAGCACCGAGGCCACCTTGCGGCTGTCCTCACTGGCCAGGCTGGACACCCCGGTGGTCACCCGGCCTTCCTTGATGGCGAACATGATGCCTTTCCCGATGATGGGCGTGGTTGTGGCGAACCAGCGGCCTGCTTTCTCCCGGATGCTGGCGTGCAGCTTTTTAGAAATGACCTGCCCTTCCAGTGCCAGGAAGGCTTGGTTGTGCCTCTCCGTCGTCTGCTGGACGCCTGTGATGAGCTGTGGGCACAAGGAGAGGGAGACGTGAGAAGATGGGCAGGGTGCTCATGAAAGGAGGGGTGGGAGGGAGCATGGGGCCGCTGTGCCGAGGACCGGGGTTGTGTCTGGACTGGGACCAGCTCACCTCTAGACTCGGATAGCCTGGCTGGCTGTGGGGGTGCTGAGAGCATCTCCACCTGCCCCATCCATGTGCCACTGGCCCAAGAGATGGAAAAGCAGGCCTGCCACCTGGCTGCTTAATGTCTGTGCATGACACACCTACCCCTCTAAGCAAGGGGGCCCCGGCGGTGGTGGGGAGGGGGGAAGCGAGCCACTCAGCACTCAGATGATTTGGCAGCTGTCTTGCACGCTTCAGACCAAGGAATAGCCTGATGGGGAGGGCGGGGGCCTTCTGCTGCTGTGACTGAGCTCTTTAAGGCAGAGGCTCTGGGTACGCACTCTGGGTGGTGTTAGCATGCGGAGTGACTACCTGAAAGTTCGAGTGCACTCAGACGTACCACAGGAGAAAGGTCTGCCAACTTGCTCCTTAAAAACCGGCCACTGACAATGCGACAGAGCTCATTTCTGATGGACACACAAGGCAAGGGGATGCAAGGGATACGTCCATATGTCAAGCGTAGCCAGCAGCCTGGGAAGCTGGTTAGAGAGGCTGAATCTGGGGCCCTGCCTGAGACCAGGGCAGCAGAATCTGCATGTTCACGAGACCCCCTTGGTGATCCGTGCACATGTGCATACGTGAGAGGCTCTAAGAGCTACCGGCCCGTGAGCCACAGGGCACATCCCCAGATGGGGAGTCAATCGCTTTGGAGCCTCCGCCTGGTTCCGCACAGGGACAAAAGCACCATTATCTCCTCGGCCTTGAGTTCTCCACTCACAAATTACAACTTATCTCAATTGGTGGTTGGGGGACAGGCTGGGATAATGGGAGAGGCTGTGTTTGGAAAGTAATGGCACTTAGATAAATGAGGGAAATGATGGCTATTCATCCACGGAGTGGTCCCCAAGGGGCAGGGCTGAGAGAACGCCATCCTCAATTACCCAGCCGCTCCTCCTTGCCTCTCTATAGTTATACAATCTGGACAATTATTCAGAACAGCTGAGACCTTTCAGGCTTTTATCGCCCCGAGCACCGGCTCTGCAGAAGGGGCTGAGTGGGGTAGTCTCCGGAATACTGATGTCTGCCCCCACCCCGCAGTGGCCGGGCCTCAGCTGCACCCGCCTGGAAACTGACCACCCTTTAGTCATCACAGAGAGAGCCCGGCACTGATTATGTTCTCAAGACTCAATCTGTACACATTTGGGCCATAAAACATGGAGGTTTTATGCAGGGCATAAAAATGTTCTTTAATGGGACAGAAACGGAAAACCACAGTTTTATTACTCCCCATAAAAGCCTAAAGGGTTATGATCTTGTAGGCAGTGCAGATGGTAGGTGGTTGCTAGATTTCTCCGTGCTGCTGTTAATCAACGAGTGACTCAAGGGTAGAGACGGGACAGATAATTTTTTTTTTTTACTATAATTAAGGTAATCATTGAGGCTGGAAAGATAGTCAAGCTGTACCAGATAATGGACAGCGTGAACATTCTTTTTTTCCACAGAAGTCATGACCTTGCATGTAATTTTTATACCTAGCACCGATGTCCCCCTCATCGGCTGACATGCCCTTGGCTTGCGAGAGAGAATAATGACAGGGACTCAGGCCTGTGGCAGGCATGCCTACTTACCTGTCCATTTTCACTTGCTTGACTCTCAGACAGTTCATAGGGAGGAGGCACGAAATACATTTTGGCTCTTGGAAAACCTGGGATTATGTTGCTCAGCTGAAATCCAAACATCACAAGCCAGCTTTTCACATCTATGGTGGAAAAACAAAGGAAAGAGTTCTGAAATCAAGATGGATAGAAAGTAGGAGGGGATCTTGGAGAGAGAGAGAGAGAAAATGAGTGGTGGGGTATGGGTGGGGGCTTCCCTCAGGGGAGGGAGGACAGGGCTGGAGAATGTCTCCTGGCTTCAATCACATAGATTCTTTAAGTAGGTCTTTCCAGGTTGGGTAGATAAATGACCACCATGGTCATTGTTAATGTCGGGGCAAGAGTGAGATAGACTGTACTTCACATGCCCTCATTCTGTTACCTGGGTAAGTTCCTGCAGCTCTTATATCTCTGTTTGTGAGTTGAGACAATAACTGTACCTATCTCAAACTGTTTGCTGTGAGGATTGATTGAGAAAGTCCCCATAAAGGGCTTAAACTACTGGTACGTGCATCAATCCATGACCATGAACTCCTTCACTTGGTGAGCACATCAGGGCACCTACTATAGGCAGCTGCCATGCTAGAAGCAAGGGGGCACTGTGAACAACACAGTGGATAAGAGATGCTGCCTTGAGAAGGTGCTGTGGGGATGCTGGCTAACTCTGGGAAGGGGTTTTCTACAGCCCGACAGGTGTGGGCTAGACAGTTTTTGCCCCTGGGGTTCATGCCTTCAGGTTTCTACTTTCCCAGAGGTTGTGAGGGAGTTCTGTACACTCAGGGCGCAAGATTGAGTCTCTTGATTTAGAAATATTACCTCTCTGGGCCAGGTACACATTTTTGGAGTAAAACTACCCCACCCAAGTTTCTTTCCTTGGTAATCGACAGAGAGCATGGACATCTATACCTTCCAATCTCTGTTGCCTCACCAACACCATATGCCTAGAGTCTCACTCTACTTCTTGTCCCTGCTTATAAAATGTACCTTGTTAGAGATTGAATGTGTTCCCATAAAAAGATATGTTGAAGTCTTAACTCCTAGTACCTGGGGCTGTAACCTTGTTTGGAAATACAGTCTTTGACATGTTAACAATTTCTTTGACATAAAGTTATGCTAGGCAAAGGTGAGTCTTTATCTCAGTGAGTGGCATCTTATAAGAGAGAACAGACATGGATAAGGTGAAGACACTGTGTGAAGATGCATCTTTAAGGCAAGGAACACTAAGGATTACCAAGAATCACCAGAACTTAGGGCAGAGACATGGAACAATTTCTTTTGCAGAACCCTTAGAAGGAATCAACATGGCTGGGTCTATGGTTTGGCCTTCCAGACTCCAAAATTATGGGACTACAACTTTGATTGAGTTATCAAGTTTATCTTATTTTGTTGTAGCAGCTCCAGGACATGACGACTTACCCCAATCCTTTTCTTCTTTACCGTTCCCTCTCCCAATCTCCCCAAACACTTCCATGAGCCCATTTGAAATTCACATTGACCATCATGAAATCCTCATGTCATTGACCTCTTCCCTGAAGATTTGTGTCCCTTCACTGTCTTAACTGAAACCATCTCTATCCTGAGGACATTGCTCTGTCTGCATTCCCTTCAAGTAGTGGCTATGTTTCCCTCTGATGACCTATATTAACTAACCTCTTACATAAACCTTGTGTATTCTACTCTGTAAAATGTTTTTCCCTTTTCCTTTTTCTCCCTTCACATCATGCAGTGGAGCCAAAGGAGTTCTAGTATTGCTGTGGGTTAGGCGTTGAGCTGCTAACTGCAAAGTTTGTGCTTCAACCTCCCCTCCCCCCACTCACTCCCTGGTAGAAAGATAAGGCTGTCTTTCTTGTAAAGATCTACAGTCTCAGAATTCTGATCTATCTAGGGTCTCTATGAGTTGGAATCTACTTGGAGGCAGTGGGCCTTTTTGATCATTAGACCTGGAGATTCAAGCACTTGTTTGTATCATTTAGTGACCCCCCCCACACCACTCACACATGTCTTTTCTGAAGTTTTGGCCTCTAGACCACCATCATTCTATCCAAACTGTTCCTGAATCAATTCTCAAGTATTTCCTTGTACTAGGGGTTTGTCCTTCCAACATCTTCGACCTCCCCTCCTTGGAGGCTGGTTTTCCTACTCACTTTCCTCGTCATACTTTGGGTTTTGTTGTCATCACTGATGATGTCACTCTCTCCATCACCTCAATTCCATGTAAACCATTCTCGACCACTACCTCACCCCTTTCTAGCTTACTTCCTACTATACTGTGATAACTCCAACTTGTTGATCCAGGGCTTTCTGTCACCCACAATTTTCCTTTTCTTTCCCCCTAATATCCTAATCTTGCCTCCCTTTTATCCAACACAAGCCCTATAGCCAATCATTATCATCATTCCCTTGTGGATACTCTTTGATCCCTTGCCATCTCTCACGTCATCATATTTGTGTGGCAAATATCTCAGTTTTGATTACATACAAGTCTTTGCCTCTGCCACAGTTTTATATGTGTAGCTAAATATGGCTGGAGATCAAACAACAAACAAACATAACCACAAACATAATCACAGTGTTTGGCATCACTACAGTCATCATGATGAGCCTCAAGTGTGCCCTCCTGCTGCCAGGCAACCACATCGCACTCATGCTTTGTCTCTTCCACTCTCCTTGATGATTTAATATCTTCTCATTTCTTCCTAAACCACTACAATTTTTCCTTTTCTCTCAGCACCTGGCCTTGTTTCCTATTCTCCTGAGATAACTGATGCAACCAGAGGAAACTCTCTGGTTTTCTGGAATCTTTCACTCAGTTTGCTATGGAGAAGGGTTGTGCAATCATCACCAAACTCAACTTTGGAACCTCTTCTTTCTTCTTATACTCATGTTGGTGTGGACTCCCCATTCTCCCAGACCCCCTCCCCCTCAGTGCCCTCTGGCAATCCAGGTATTGTCTTCATAAAGTCCCCATCTCAGCTTCCCTGTACTGAAAAACATATAGAACAAGGACCAAAATCAAAGACAGGGTCTTGTAACAATGGCCGCACAGAAAGACCTCAATCTAAAGAAAAAAAAAACCAACCAAAATCAGAATATTAAAAATTTAGAATGAATTCAAAATGGATCTGATGACAAGGTACTACATTCCACTTTACAGTGCTCCTTGTCTGATGTTAGGGCAGTTCTTGGTCTGAGACTATGGGCAGTGGGGATCCACCAGCGACTTAATCCACATGAGAACCCTACAAATTGATTATGGGCTTCTCCTGTAATCCACAGAATTCTGCAAAATGGATGTTTATATTTTAGCCACTGGAACCGTTCCTCCTTCCAGGTTTGGTTCTCATTATATGCAATCCTTAGATCACACAGGTTAGTGTGCTTCTTCATGTGGACTTAGCTGGCTCCTAGTTTAGAGGACCGCTTGTTTTGAAACAAGCCTGTAAGATCCCATGTGCTATTCTTTCCGATAGCAGGGCACCATGTGGTTTCCTCAATGTACTGTGCCATGGCATTCATATCTTTAGTGGTGTCCTCATGAGGATGAGCCGGGCCATGTCACAAAACTAATTGTTCTTATATTACACCAGGCTAATATTTTGTAGGGTCATGCAGGTTGTAGTATGGACCAGAGCTTCATTCCTTTTGATTGCCAAATAAGATCCCATTGTGTGGCAACAACGCACTCATCAGTTGATGGATAGTTGGATAGATGGCTAATTGGGTTCCCGTTTTCAGTTCTTATGAATATTATTGTTATGAACATCCTTGTGTATATTGGTTTATAATGATCTGCAATCTATACTGAGGAGTAGAATTGTTGGTTAAAACCTTTTACTTTAAACCATCTACCCAGAATCTGTCTACTTCTTGCCACTTTCCACTGCCTCTGTCCTGGTCCATCATCTATCACCCAGACTCCTAACCAGCCTCTCTGCTTCTACGTCTGTGCTACCAAAACCTCACCAGCATGGCCCCCAGAGAGAGTTTTACAGATGGAGAAGACCCGGCCATTTTTTTGTTTGTTTGTATTTGCTCAGAACATTCGGTGACTCCCTATTTCTCTCAGTGAAAATGCCTAACTCCTTCTAATGGCCTGTCAAGGTGCTCCTCTGGTTCCCTCTCAATCACACCCTCCACAGCTCCATCCCCTTTTGCTGAGTTTCAGTCTCTTTGCTATCTTTTGAACACACCGAGCGTATACACATTTTAGGGTCTTTATCCAGACAGGTATCTCTGCCTGCAGTGGTCTTCTCCAGAGTATTTTCTGCCTCTCTCAGCTTCTCCAAATCTTATCCAAATGTCCCCTCCTCCACAAAGCTGGCACTAACTATCACATTTAAAAATCTGCCTTCTGTCCCTACCTTCACTCAGTCCAGACCTTGTGCTCTAACCTCTTCTTCTCCTAAACAGCAGTCACATTCTAATGTGCATGATCATCTGCACATTTTTTTTAGTTCTTTATTGTCTGTCTCCCTCAATCAGAACATAGGCTCCAAATAAGGACTTAAAGAATTGGCTTTATTGACCAATGTCCCGTGGCACAAAGTGGGGTCTCTGTATGAAAGAATGAACTGATGAGCACTGAACATCCTGCACAAAAGCTACTCTGACCAGTATAAGCAAGGCAGGGGATTTGCATCTGGTTGAAAACAGCTTTCTGGAGGGGTTAGAGACGGCTGTGAAGGCAGGAGCTGGAGCCCGTGTCAATACATCTTCCTTGGATTGTACAATCAGTGATAGCCCTTATAAATGCAGGCTTCGCTTCACTTTGAGAAGTGTGTCAATATCAAGCAGAGAGGAGTCTGGCCTTATTGCAGAAACCCCCTGTGTCAACAGAGTACCTACTGTGTGCCAGGAAGGGTCTGGGTGGCTCTTCTCCATGGAATGAAATTTGATTTTAACAAAGAAGTATTACATCACTACCAAGGACAGAGAAGCAGAATCATTTGATAGAAACAGAAAATAGCTGTGAAATTGTAGTAAGGAAAAAAAGCAATGCAATTAAACGAGAGTACGATTCCGCTAGCAGCTACACAGGGTCTTAGACCTGCTCTCTGTTAAGGCTGGAGGGCTAAAGAGGTGTAAACACAGGCCAGTCCCAGGTGGAGAACTTCTCCCAGACGGGAGTGCAAGAACTAAAAGAACTTTGAAGAGGGAATAACTTTCCCTTGCTGTGCTTCACCGTCATTTAATACCTTGTTGATAAGCCATAGAAAGGAGCCCTAATGGCACAGTGATTAAACCTCTTGACTTCAAACTAAAAGGTGGGCAGTTCGAACCCAGCTGCTTTGTGGGTGAAAGCTGTGGCTGTCTGCTTGGACACCCTGTGGGCAGTTGGACTCTGTCCCATAGGGTCTCTGTCAGGTCACATGGACTCAGAGTAGACCCCATAGCCATGACATATATGTTAGTCATATACAACCACCTGGCCTTTTACCAGCGACATGAAAGTATCTAGATAGAGGGAATTCTGAGAGAGCCAAGAAAGGTCTTTGTCTTTGGAAATTTTTCCTTTCATGATCTTTTCCCTCCAACAGGCTGTCCCTATCTATTCAAGATATGCTTTGTGGGAGGGAGAAAAGTATTGTGAAGTATCCCCTGCTTTGGCGGGGCCTGAGATTTAATTACAAAAATAATACATAGTGTTTCTGACAAAACTTATGTAGCAAATTAGGTTCCTATTTGACAATTTCTACACAGATTATTCAGTGACATCTGCTACATTTTTAATGAAGTGTCCACATCCTCTTGAATTGCGTCCTGGTTGTTCCATTTTCATTTCTCTAGTTTCCCTGGCCACTTATCTCAGTTTTCTTTAATGTGATGATTGACCTTTGGATTTCATCTATCAAAAACCAAACCCACTACTATCAAGTAGACCCCAACACACAGTATCCCTATGCATGGTTCTAAGGCTATAAGTATTTGGAGAAACAGATCACCTCATCTTTCTCCCTCAGAGCAGTTGTTTATCAGCAGTCTAACATGGAATGAACTACGCATACAGGGGAACACAGTACACACGAATTGTATCCAGTATTTTGTGTACCAATTGGTTACTTGGCTAATAGGTGTCCTGGGATCATTTCCACTCCAGGTTTAAGGGATATCTTGGGTGATGAGCCTCTAGTCTCCATTGGCCTGGTAAGTCTGGACTAGTTATGATTTTGTTTCTGATCTGCATTCTCCTCTGACCCTGGTGGTGTGGTAGCCAGGCACAGCCTAGTTCTCTTCTCTCCGGGAAGATGGGGCTAGGACTCTTGTGTGTTAGACGTGCTGTAGTGTTTTCATAGACACATTCCTTCTCTGAGACGTGAGACCAGGAATCATGGAAGCCTTGCCTTGAACATGAATCCCTCCTGTGGGTGAATGTATGGGGCTGTGGTGCCTCATGGGTAGCTGTGATGGGAGAAGCTGTGCCATCCACATTTCAGGACTAGCGGCCCCACCCTTAGTGAGAAGTCTTCAGCAGAAATTTCAAACTAAGACAGTGTAAGACAGGGGTCCTCAAACTTTTTAAACAGGGGGCCAATTCACTGTCTCTCAGACCATTGGAGGGCCAGACTATAGTTAAAAAAACAAACAACAACAACAACAAAAAACAAACAAAAACCAAACACAAAAAACTATGAACAAATTCACTGCAGGCCCGGGATGAGTTGGCTTCTAAATAGGATAGGCAGCGGTGGCAAAAAACACCCAGTGGACCAGATAAATGTTCTCAGCGGACCACATGTGGCCCGCAAGCCATAGTTCAAGGACCCCTGGACTAGGGAGAAAAGTGTGGCAAGCTACTTCCAAAAATGACAACCTTACGGTATTGGAGCACAGACTATTGGTGCTGGAAGGTGAGTCACGTAGGGGAGAAGGCACTCAATGGGGGCTTCAGAACGTGTGTGGAGAAATGAGAGTAGAGAGATGGTGACTATTTTCCAGGAACCTTTTAAAGCCCCCCAGGTGAACAGTGAGGGCTACAATGATGACCAACCATCGTGATGATGGTGTGGGACTGGGCCAACTTTTGTTCTGTTGTCCGTGGGTTTGTGAAGGAGGAACAACAAACATGGCTTAGTTTCATGGTCAAGCCCTTCCTCCTGAGATGCTGAAGCACATGGCTAGTCTGCTCTCCACGTCTGCAGGAGGCACTTGTGGAGGAGTAGTGCTGCCCCCCCACCTCCCGCCAGCCCCCACATTGTGAAGTCATTGGTGTTACCCAGCAACTGGTTCTCTAGACATTCTGTGGGGAGGAAGTCCTTTAAGAGGGAGATGGAGTGACGGCCCCTGGGGAAGGATCATTCTGTTCCTCTCCTGTCCTCCTAGCATGCGGGCACACAGCCCCTCCACCTCCAAACTGCCTTCTTCTCTGCACATGCTGTCAGGGCAGCATCTTCAGGTGTTAAGTGTAAATATGAGAACTGGGTAATGTGAGAAGGAGGTTGAACCTTGCTCCTCACTTAGGGAAATTAGACTCCGCAAAACCCAATGTTATGGGAAAGTGTTCCCGAGGCTTGTAAGTCCAGGGACCCACCAGGAAGGAAGTGATGGGGACCAAAATAGGACATTCACCTGAGCTACCTCTGGGAGGCTCACTTCATTCCGACCAGGGGGCTTCAAAATGCCATGGTCTTTTCGTTCCATTTTCCTCCACCAATTTTTTTTAAAACCCCTCCTATATAGTCTGGGGTTTTTCACTTGCTCCAGGGAAGCCACTCAGAACAGAGTTTAAATCAGGTCCTGGGTACACCTAAGACCTCCTCCCTAGGAGCACCTCCCTTGAATCCCAAGGAAATTCTGCAAAGGCAGGACCTTTAGGCTTTCCACAGGAATACCCTACAGCAGTGATCCAACTCTCAGGGCCACCCTGTGTGAAGGCACCAGGCACAGGACTGTGTCCCCAGGAGTTTCAGTGCTGGATTTCAGGTCTGGATCACCAGGCTTTCTTCCAACAGAACGGTTCTTAACCTGTGGGCACAACCCCTTTAAGGGTCGAACAGCCATTGCACAGGGGTCACCTAAGACCATTGAAAGTATTTATGATGGCCTTAGGAACAAAGGCACTGCTCCTCTATCTGACTCCAGTTATGAAGTAGCAACAAAAATAATTTTATGGTTGGGGATCACCACAACATGAGGAACCGTATGAAAGAGTCAGATATTAGGAAGGTGGAGAACCACTGTCCCAACATGCCTTTGGCTGGACTCAAATTGCTGACCTTTTGATCCACAGTGAAGCATGTTAACAGTTTGCGTCACCCAGCTAGTTGCTGGTATCTGCTGTCCACTGGGCCCTGGGATCGCATGCTCAGAGGGATTGGACCATTGTGATACATAAGGTTTTTATTTGGAGTAGATCACCAGACCTTTCTTCCTAGTTTATCTTGGTCTAGAAGACCCACTGAAAACTAGTCAGCATCATAGCTACACCCATGCCTCCATGGACATAAGGTTGGTGGCTGTATTTGAGGTCCTCAGTGGGGAATCCAACCTGGCCATCCTGCATGGAAGGCTAGAAGAGTCTATACTGTACCCCCAAACCCAAACCCAAACCCATTGCCACAGTCAAAGCTGACTCACAGAAACCCTAGAGGTCAAGGGAGAACTGCCTTCGTGAGTTTCCAAGACTATCTTTTTTTCTTTTAAAAATCACTTTATTGGGGGCTCATACAATTCTTATCACCATCCATCCATCCATCCATCCATCCATCCATCCATCCATCCATCCATCGTGTTAGACGAACTGTTTAGGGGATAGGTGTAGTTTGTAGTTTTGAACTGCTGACCTTATGATTAGCAGCCCAACTCATCCCTCACGACACCCCCAGGGCTGCTAATAAATAGCAAGCACATCCCTGCCATTTATTAGCCTGCACTCTGTGCCAGACACCTTCTCGCTCATGAATTATTTAAGTGTCACAACCCATGATGTGTGTGCTTACAGCACTACCATTTTGAGGACACAGAAACAAAGGCTCAGAAAGGTAAAGCCATTTGTCTGAGCAGCCTAGCAAGGGAATAGCACAGGCAGAATTGGTGTGTTGGGATGTCCTCAGGTGCTGGAAGCAGAGGATGCGGGTCTGAGTTAGATAAGGCAGATCTCACTGCTGGGCTTCTGGTTCCCAGTGGCCTTGTGCATCCAGGATGGAGGCATTCCTTGGCAAAGTCCAGAGTGATCTTGGATGAGCAGGTCATGTTGGGTTTTTATGGGGGCGTGAGTCTATCTCCAGGCTTTCTTTTACATGCTTTTCTTAAATAGCTTTTCGTATCATCAATTGATAAAAGGGCACTATCTCCCCTGAGTAAATAACTGGTAATAGGGTGCTGGGTTGCAGCCCATGAGTAAGCAAGGACTCCCTCCTCCCCACTCCTGGAAGCACCTCTTCAGGGTGAGCCCAGGTGTTGTGGACTCCCCAGCCTCTGCTTCTGCCCAG